>CAUYSK010079988.1:0-75744 GCA_963575035.1 Avahi laniger | reverse complement strand
TCGAGACAAGGTCTCACTCTGTTGCCCAGGCTAGAGTGCAGTGGTGTCATCATAGATCACTATAACCTCAAATTCCTGGGTTGGAGCAATCCTCCCACCTCAGCCTCCCAAATAGCTAGGACTATTGCTAATTTTTCTATTCTTTGTAGAGACTGGGTCTCACTATGTTGCTCAGGCTGGTCTATAACTCCTGCCCTCAATTGATCCTCCTGCCTTGGCCTCCCAAAATGCTAGGATTACAGGCATGAGCCACCTTGCCCAGCCTTACAATTGTTCTTTACGATCTTCACAATACGCCTTCACAATGTGCCTTTACAATATCTACTTTTAGGCAGCAGTCTTGATTCCATTGTCATTGCTTGTTCACGTTCACTCTTGCTTGTTGTTGCTGATAGCATGACTGCACAACTGAAACTCTTCACCATTTCAAGCCTATGTGAAGAAAGAATATGAATCTTTTCTGTTAAGGAATTCAGTTCAGTCTGGTAAGAGCAAATAAGTGTCGGCATCAAAGCTTGCAGAATGTTTGTTAGTGGCTTGGAGAAAAATCTCAGAAACAACAATGAGACATGCTCCAAAATAAAGTGCTGCTGCTCCACTGCCCCTGCTGACATAGAAGATGATGTTATGTGGTATGAACTAAAATAAAATCTTAAGCTCTCCAGCGGAATGAATGAACCCCCTTTTGGCCAAGGGGACCCCAGAGAAACCTTAAAGCTGAGTTACTGGCCATGAGGAGAAGGGAGGTCAGGCATGCCTTATTATGCCTGCTCCCCTTTGGAGTTACTCTTTGTAACAAGATATTGAATCATTAACAGGCCTAAGGCCGTGCAAGTAGAAGCTTAAACCACACCTGCAGGCTGTCAATTTACTTAACAGATCACTTGAGTAAGTGTCTGATGTCTTTTTTCTGATTAACAGACATTTTTAACTTAAAACATTCCAAGCATTTAGACAAAGCTTCATTTCCTTAACCAATTACAAATCAAAGAATCTTTAAACCCACCTATAAACTTTAAACACCCCTCCCCCCACGAGATGTTTTGCCTTTTCTGGCCAAACCACGAATCGATTGGATCTTATGTGTAATTCTTGTCTCCATGAATGCATAAAACCAAACTGTAATCCAGCTACAGTGGGCGTGTTTTCTAAGAACCTCTTGAAAACATGTGCTCCGGGCTGTCGGTCACACACACTCAGCTCAGAATAAACCTCTCTAAATTATTTTGCAGAGTTTGAATTTTTTTCCATTAACAGTGGAAAAAATTAATGTTGATAACTGTGCCAAAAGGTGGTTTCGAAGTGTAGAACTTTAAATTTGAAGAAGTTTTAGGATTTTCTTCACCAATTAATTTTGCTTATATATTCCTTATTTATTTATACATGAGGGATATAGGAAAAAAGTCTATGTCTAAATAAGTCTAAGACAACTTTTTAAAGTAGCTGTGAAATAAAATTTCTAAGTGTTAAGAAAACCTTGTACATTGTTTAATTAATTGCATTTTTTTCTTTTTGGTAGCACATTAAATGGCATCTTATATTTATGATCGGTCATAAGCAAATGCAAATTAAAACTACAATATGATTTCACTGTATATCTACTAGTGATGGCTAAAATTGGCTAAAATGGCTAAAATTAAAAACATTGAAGGCCGGGCATGGTGGCTCATGTCTGTAATCCTAGCACTCTGGTAGGCCCAGGCAGACGGATTGTTTGAGTTCAGGAGTTCGAGACCAGCCTGAGCAAGAGCGAGACCTCGTCTCTACTAAAAAAAAAAATAGAAAAAAATGATCTGGACAACGAAAAATATACAGAAAAATTAGCCGGGCATGATGGTGCATGCTTGTAGTCTCAGCTACTCGGGAGGCCGAGGCAGTAGGATTGCTGGAGCCCAGGAGTTTGAGGTTGCTGTGAGCTAGGCTAATGCCATGGCACTCTAGCCAGGGCAACACAGTGAGATTCTGTCTCAAAAAAACAAAAACAAAAAAAACACTGAAAAAAATTTTCAGTAAGGGTGTGAAACAATTGAAACTCTTGTTGTCGCCTAACTGGTTTGTGTTGCCCACTGTACAGAGAAGAGCCAATATACTGAGACAGTTGGGATTGCAAAGGAGAAAAGGTTTAAGTCCACAGAGCCCTAACCAAGGAGATGGGAGGAAGTCCTCAAATCTGCCTCCCAGAGAATTTGGGAGACAAAGTTTTTAAAGACGGTTTGGTGGGCAAAGGATTAGGCAATCAGGGCAAACTCATAGAGGTGTAGAAATCATCTCTTGTGTCGAATTTGTTCCTGAGTTAGGGTCACAATTCCAGTTGAGTCAGTTTCCTGGTGTGAGCCTCTGGTGTGGGTGGGTCAGCCAATCCACCCAGTACAGTTTCTTTTGCAACTTGCAAACCAGTTAGGATCAAAAAGTTGCTCGAACAAACTCAGAGAGCTCAAAACACAAATCCTGTGAAGCTTCAGAATCTGAGAGAGAACTTACGAGCCCTAATTGTGTTGAGAGGGTAATGGACGCAACCTGGCGGGTACCTTGTCCACTTGGTGCTCTGGGGGTTCTCCGGGAGCTCTATTTTGGAATGCACTTCTGACAAATTAAATTTAACAGTTTAATTGAGCAAAGAACAATTCACAAATCTGGCAGCTGAACCAGAACAAGTTCAGAGAAACTCCAGCGTAGCCACGGGTTAACAAAGATTCATGCACAGTACAGTTCAGCACTTGCCTTAAACAGTTGGAATGATTGGCTGCCTTTGCTTGGCCAAGACTTGGTGATTAGCAAAGAGTCGGGAAGAGTGATAGTAAATGCAGCCAACTGTAGTCGGGACAAACAGTTGACATTTTTGCTTTCGAACATTGTAACTAAGGTACCCTTTTAAGTGAAACCGCTGTCTTAACCCAAGTTATAACTTAATCAAGGAAGCAAGAGGCGTCTCCAAAGAGGTGAAAAACAGGTTTTATGAGATCCAGAAAATGTCATGAACACGGCTCAGAGAAGAAAACTTTCTCTAGCATCAACAAATGGCACAGGTTACACAAACAACAAACCAGAACAAGTTCATTCCCTGCCCAAGAATGGAACCGAGGCTGCCAAGATGAAAGCACAGGATTTTAACCATTAAGCTACAAGGTAAATTGGCCTCTGTCCTCCTTCTCACAGGGGCAGTGTTCAAAGGATTTTTCTTTTCATTTTAGATCAGATATTTGCTCTTCAGTTTTGTCAAGATAATTTTTAAGGCTAGCCATGAAATCGTTACATGTTCTTCTTTTAGTTCTGATCTTTTCGTAAATACAAATAAGGCAATTGTTTAGAATAAGAGATCTCTAAAATCTATTGTTTTTTAAATTGAACAGTTTTTAATTTAAAGTATGCATTTTTGGCCATTAATTTTTAATGATATACTTATTTTAAAGCAACACAAATACCAAACCAGAATATCAAAGCAAAAAGTTCTTCCAAAACAAGTCAAACCAAAAATTTAAGAGTATTCTTCTAGGCAGACTCTCTATTCTCTGTCCAACTGGGGAGAAGTCTCCCCAAGCAAGACTCTTCCTATTACACAGGGAAAGCCAACCAAGACCCACGAAGGAATCAGAATGCCTCCAGAGAGGTCAAACAATCTGGAGAAGGCAGTGGGGTGCTGTGCGCTTGGAATTCTCACTAGAACATCTTCTAGTTCTGGAAACCATTTCTCCACTGCCAACAGATCCAAGCACCGTGGATAGACTAGGTCACACAGGTAGGAACAGTCCCAGAGATGGCCCTCAGTTCAACAGAACTGGGCAGCCACTAGGGCACACCTCTAAATCTGTGCCACTGGTGAGAGGTCACCGAACCGAGGGCCAGCGGAAATGAAAGCATGTCTAAACAGAGACTTGTGTGCATATGTTCATAGTAGTCCCAAAGTGGAAACAACCCAAATGTCCATTAACTGTGAGTGGATAAACAAATTATAGTGTGTCCATTTCACAAATTCAGAAGCAAGAAAGAATAAACTGTGGCTACATACAACATCGTGGATCGATTTTGAAAGTGAAAGAAGCTGGATGCAAATATTTCCTTATGATATAATCTCAATTGTATGAAATTCTAGGAAAGGCAAAAGTATAGTGATAGAAATATAGGGCCATGGGTGAAGAGACTCTATAAAGGGTTAGAAGAGAACTTTTTGAGATGATGGAAAAGTTCTCTGTCTTGATTGTGGTGCTCATTACACAATTGATCGCATTCGTCTAAGGCCAGTGAATTGCATACTTAAAATTAGTGATTTTTATTGTATGTAAAGTATACATAACTGAAGTTGACTAACAAAATAAATGATAAAAGATAGTGCCTTAGATTTTATGGAATATGGAATTTTCTCTATTTTAAAACTAATACAGAGGAAAACAAAAATATAGGGAGAAATCACTTATATTAGTATTTGTACCACACAAAAATAACTGTTTTAAAGTGTTAGAAATTTTTTCCTATATGTCTTATTTTACATTTCTCCCTCTATGTGTGAACATTGTGTAAGTGGTCTTCCTTACTTCCCTGTGGAGTTAAGTTTAGACACTCTGCAACCTGAATGGGAGGTTTCCTGGGTGTTGATCTTATCTGTAATCATATATCCAAAAGACTCTTCATGTTTAGGTTCCTGCAAGATCTCTGTGAATCAAAGAATTGAAAATATTTATAAATATTTTACATTATGTTTTTCAAGGAATTTGGATTTTTATCATTTAGAATGAACTCTAGTATATGACTCAAATTTATTATTTAGAGGGAATTTTAGGACAAAGATGATTGGGTAAGACATGAAAGATAGGAATCATTAGATACTGAGAACATATGTATAATGGCTTGTTGGGAGTAGCTTCATGGAAATTTTCAGTTGAATTATTTTACTTGTTTAAAAAAAAAATAAAAAATTACGTAACTGATTCTATAGGCTTTTCTCAGCCATAAAAGGATTTAAAGTGACATAAACAGAATTATTCCCTATCTTCTTTTCTGCTCATGCCTAGCTCATAGAGTTACATAAGGGGAGATGGCCCCTGCGTGTTTGCGTACGGCTCAGGCCTTGCAAATAACTACTTGCAGAAACTTGAGCAGGTTACTTTACTTCTCTAAGCCTCAGTCTCTCTATCTGTAAAGGGGGGATAATAATATTACTGATCTCATATGGCCGTTGTGGAAATTAGTTGGCGATAATGTGTGTAAAGCTTTGAACACAGTCGAGAGTTCCAGATTGTTGTTATCATCATCGCATTCAGAGAATTTTTTTCACATGCAAAGGGAAGTGGGGATGGAAGCTTGGGTATGAAACATTTTCCCTTACTTAACCTAAATGACCAGAGAACTTGAGACATAGTATTTTTGACCTGAACAATTTTTTTTTTTTTTTTTTTTTAAAGACAGAGTCTCACATTCTTGCCCTGGCTAGAGTGAGTGCCGTGGCGTCAGCCTAGCTCACAGCAACCTCAGACTCCTGGGCTAAAGCAATCCTACTGCCTCAGCCTCCCAAGTAGCTGGGACTACAGGCATGTGCGACCATGCCCGGCTAATTTTTTCTATATATTTTTAGCTGTCCAATTAATTTCTTTCTATTTTTGATAGAGTCGGGATCTCACTCTTGCTCAGGATGGTCTCGAACTCCTGAGCTCAAACAAATCGCCCGCCTCGGCCTCCCAGAGTGCTAGGATTACAGGAGTGAGCCACCGCGCCAGGCCTGAAAAAAATTTTTTTAACTTCCTTACTTTATGTTTTAGGAAAATGAATTTAGAAAAAATTCAGTAACCATGAACATTACTGACTGAAGGTGCTATGGGAAATGGGTTCAGTTTTATTTCAATCTGATTTGGCTGGAAACTAAAAGGAACCCTTTTGTTGTTATTCCATCTTGATATAGGAATTAGAATTAGAATTTTGAAGTATGAAAAGTGTTAATATTTACATGTATCTAAATTAAAATAATTTCTTTTTTTTGTTAAATAGAAGAGGAATAGTTGCCATTTGCCCTACAGTTTTTATTTGTACTGTAATAAGAAGGAAAGGCTGGGACAGTTAAATATCATTTAAGAAAATAACGAAGTTCTGGAGTAATATTCACATTATTGACATCTATTATTTGAATACTATAAACAAAACACTAGGCTTAAAATGTGACATTCTAACAACCTATTTGCTGCTCAGAACTCCAACAATCAGTCATTAAAACTAGTTTGCATTTATATAGATAGATCTTCCCACTGGTGTATTTGTAATTAAAAGACCTATATTAATGGCACAGCCTCCAATTAGAATTTTTAATTCAATTATTGCAAAGAATTGTATTGTAGTGGTAGAAAGATGACTAAAATCGTAGTATCTGTGCAAAGTAGCAATTTAAAGAAGGAAAAAGAAAGAAGAATATCATGAATGCAAAACTGATAGGGAAAAGTAAAACCTGGGCCTTATGAGGAGCAAAAAGCTTTGCATATTATGGGCTGCCCATGGCAATTAGCTCTGCTTCAGCCTCTTCTTGGTATTCAGGGAGTATGTCCCTGGGACCCTCACAGGATTGCCTTCTGGCCTTGCTTCCAAACATATTTTCCGTTCAACGAACCAAATTTTGGCAGAGGGCTTTGCCTGTCTTTGTGGTGTTTTTACTCAGCTGGGGTTTAGTGGTTTTAACTGTGGCAACTTGTTTTATGGTTTGAGTTCTGCCTTTGATTATGCAATCATTGAGCTATTTTATCATCATTCACTTCCCTTTTATCTGTCATTTTGAAATGAAGAATAAGATACAGAGCATACAGTTATGAGAGAGTTGGGAGTGAAAATGGGGAGTAATGGAATTTACAGTTATCACATAAGATGGCAGCTCATGTCTCCAGTAGAGGAGATCTTTATCTTTTTCTGAGTGGCTCTCCTTAAAGACCCTCCCAAAACCAAAAGTACCCTTTCAAGTGGTAAGTTTCCCTGGCAGAGGCAGTTAGCTAGTTCCAAAGATAGTTCAACGAAATTTCTGGATAATGCTGCTTTCTTACTTCCAGAACAAGTCAGAGACTTTGTCACAGGAGCTTTGTTGAGTATCCCCAGTGCACTGTCCAAGACAAATGCAAAGCTCCCAACTAGAACATTGTAGCTTGGATGCCAAAAACAAACGATGTTTATAGTAGAATCAGACATGGATCTGAGGAAGGAAAAATAAGCCAGAAAGAGGAACATTAAAGTCTGATATTTAAAAAATATTAGCAAACCTCATTAGTAAATGAATGAATGTTTCAGAGAGTAGTTGGTGAGCCTGAGCTGAAAAGCTTAGTAGTGAATTTAAGCTTTTCAAGTGACAAGGTCGTTAAGGTAAAAAGGAGTAAAATGAAAAATGTGTTAATGTTATGTGATTTTTGTGGTTGCAGTTAAAAAGTTGAAATATTTTAAGGATAGAAGAATTCAGCTGTGTTTCCAGTTGGCAATATATTGCAATTTGTTGTTCACACTAAGTTGGCTTAGGTTATACCCAAACACAGAGCTTCTCAAAAGATCCAGTTTCTGGTTTCCCAAAGAATCACAAAGCAATTAATGTGCTTAACTTGTTTATGTCAATATTGCTGAATGCTGATAGGATGGTTTCCCATTTTCCTTCTTGGGGTGGCTAAGTTTTTATTTTTTTTCATTGAGGGATTTTACTTATCCTTGAGTAGAGGATGATGTTACTTAAAATGTCCTCAGTTTTACTTTTTAAACAGATTTACTGTTTAGAGTGTCTGGTTGTCCTGTAGTTCCCCATGTAAGGTCATTCAGCACGGCCTTTTAAGTCAATCACAATATTTAATACATGAATATGAGAAGCCCTCTTTAGTTTATTAGTTTCTTATTTCAATTCCTATATAATCTCAGTATTTTAGATAATACATGGCATCACATAGAGATTTCTTTTCCTACAAGAAAGAATGAAAAGAAAAATTTCCGTAAATGTGAACAGAGAAACGATAGATGATGACAAATTTCTCCTAAATTATAAAGCAATTATATTTCGTATTCCAAAACAAAGTGCAATGGAACATGTTTTCTTTTCTAGTACATTTCCAATAAAATCCTATGTGAGAGAAGACAAAGCAATACAAATTATTTTCCAGAAACACCAGTTGTTGACCCACCTGTCTGATTACTGTTAAGAGTTCTAATCTTGTAGTTAGGTAAATACCTAAATTAAATCACATGCTGTTTCTGCACTGTTAGAGTAGGTACAAAGCTAGAACTCTATTCAGAAATTTGAGCCTGTATTGGTTTGTACGATGTTTGTTCATATACATTCAGGCATCCACCAAGAGGAACTACTGGCTGAACACCAGAATCATTTGGGAGAATTTTCTTAAGTACATTAATGCCTGGGCCCTATGCAGATCAAGTAAGTCAGATGAATCTCTGGGGGTGTGTTTAAAAAGCTCCCAGGTGCCACCAGGGCTGAGAATCACTAGGCTAGAGTCAAGCCCGACTCAACTGCCTGGCCTTATTTTAGATGTTACTTTTTTGTGTCACTTCCACTGAGCACGCCCTTTCTCAATCTTTTCTCTGTCAATGTCCCTCACTACCTTAAGAATGCAGTTGCAAATACACATTTCCAGGGAACCTTCTATGATTCACACCCTAGATTATGCTCCCTGTTTTTTGTGGTGCCTCCTACTCATTTTTCCATTTGGATTTATTGGACAAGTGCAATTCATAAAAGCTTGCTTTACTTATTTCTTTTGTGTGTTTTGTTTCTCAAATTAGGGAAGTGTGTAAACTTCTTGTGTAAGAGATCGAATGTTTTATATTTTGTGTACCTTTGTATAGTGCCTTTTACACTGCTTCTGACCACAGTGGGCACTCAACAAATGGTCATGGCCAACTGACTCACTTCTGATAAGCTGACTTCTTTCTCCAGCCTGTTTTGGTATTAGCAGCTGTAGGGTATCGACATGAATTAATGTGCTTTTATCTTGACTTTCTAACTCCAAATTTTAATTTTTCATCAGTCAGTTCCTTGGAATTTAATTTTCCTTCTTTTCTACTAGTCCAAATGAAATATTTTAAAACTTCTTATCTTTAGGCAATTTTTGGAGGGTACCTGCATTAATTAAATCCAGATATAATAACAATTATAGCACTGAACTGTATTCTTTTTAGCTTCTTGAAGTCAGGGACCATGTCATATTTATTTTTGTGTCCCTGGCACATGACAAATACCTGGCATATAATAGGTGCTCAGTAAAGGTTCATTGAATTAATTGAGTTCTTTGGTTAAGTCATATTTCATTAGCAGAGATATTCTGAATTTATCTATCATGCAGATTATTCTGAAAATCAGATGCATTTCTAATAACAATTTTTACTCTGCATTTATCTTTTTATTACTCACAAGTTTTGGAAATCTAAGTTTCCTGTTTTATATCACTGTGTCTCTCTTAGCTCTTCAGTTTGCTGACATCCTCTGGGATTTTGTGTTGGCTCACGTAAGTCATTGATCTGTCTGGCTGTCTGTGGATCTATGAATAGCACCATCCTCAGTAGGGCTATTCTGAATTATTGCATATAATATACTTAATTTTTTTCCCTGAATATCATTAGAGAAAACAAGAAAACTATTAAAAAGTAAAATAATATAGATGTCAGTCAATTTATTTCATTCAAAGACAATCTCTGGAAATTTTTTGTCATATTTCCTGCCAATCTTTTTTCTATGCATTTTTTTTAAAAAAGCATAATTGTATCTAAACTCCAATTTCTTATTTAATTTTGTGTTCTGTTTTAATTTATTAATATTGTAAACTAAGTGTTTTTCAATGTTTTATAAACCCTTTAAAGTTCTACTTAATGGATTTATTATATACTGTATATTATAAAATGTGTAATAATTTTAAAAAGCCATCTTCATATTGCCGAACTTTTAGATTATACTGTATTTTTTATTACCATAAGCAATCCTGTGATAATCATCTTCATGCATAATGATTTTTCTATAAATTGGGTTATGTCCCAGAAGCTGTGTCCAACAGTACAAACATTTTTGAATTCTTGAGACATGTGAATAAATTACTTCCCAAAGGATTATAATCTTCCACAGCCCTGCCCACAATGCATCAGTATCCTTCCTTTCAATGAACTCTTGTCAGCCTTGAGGACTTATTTTTTCACATATGAAGCATAATTTTTATGGTATCTAATATCCCCCTGGAAGGTTTCACGTTTGTGTCTTTAAGATTTTACCCCATTCACTTTAGCATATTGCCGCACCAACTTGTGAATCTCTCCACACCAAGGCTACCCTGGTGCAGTGGTTGATGTGAAGAACGAGTGGGTAGCTCCGGCCATGTCCATAGAGGCTGGTTGGAGTACACTGCTATGGATGTGCTGACAGAGATGCTTGAACCACCACATCACTGTATGTGTCAATATATGTTCTTATAGGTTGAGAATGTTCCCAAAGAGAAATCAAAGCTTAATTCTTTGGCTAGAATTTCTTATATAGGAGTTTGAGTATCTAAGTAAGAAGAAGCTGTAAAATCACAGAGCTTTTATAGACTTCTCAAAATAGAATTTCTTTATGAGAGATGGGAACTGTGGGCAATTTGTTTGGCTTCGGTTGACTCTATTTGTATCTGTAGGACTTTCCATACTTCATTCTGTTTAATCTTTTAGATCTATTGTCACACCAAAAAGAGAAAGGAAATGTTTTTATTTTGGCAACTGGCTTGTTGCTATATTGTCAGAGGGAAATATTATTAGGGCCATGGTCAACTTGGCTGGTGCACTGGTTTTTAATGTATCATGAAAGAAGACCAGATATCCATAAAGCAGTGGTAGGTACAGAGAAAGAGAGATATTATGCAAAAGTATGAAGCAGTCATCTTTCAAGGCACTAATAAAATACCATATCATCTCTGAAGCCTTTTCTGACCTGCCCTGTTTGTTCTCCTACAGCACTTGGACCCTCACCCCATTATTACATTGTATTAGTTGCTTGTTTACATGGCTGTTTTCCCACTCAATTATGGTCTTGTAGAACAGCAGTCCCCAACATTTTTGGCACCAGGGATCAGTTTCGTGGCAGACAATTTTTCCGTGGCCTGGGATTGTGGCGGAAGAGAAGGGGATGGCAAGTGATGGGGAGCAGCTGTAAATCAGTTTGTGGCCTGGGGGTGGGGACCACAGTTGTAGAAGCCTGAGTTAATGTTTTATTTATTGTATCCCTAGTACTTAGCATGGTCTTATCTTACACACAGTAGGTAACTGATCATTGATTATTTGATAATGGAAAGACAGAGGCATAAGAGAAATCGATAATATTCTTAGATGGATGATCAATAGCATGAATCATAAATTTGCTTTTTTAGCCAAAACAGGCAATATAGAAATGTGTTCCTTATTTTACAGAAGAAGAAGTGGGTCCTTGAAAGATTAAGTGACTTCCTCAAGTGACACAGCTGGCTAAGACACAAAGCCAGCTTCAGCATGCAGGCATTTCGGTTCTCAGTCCCACGTTCTTTTCAATTTACCTAAATGGAATTTATGTTAGATCAATGGATGAAAATAAGTTATTTTCTGATTATATGGAGAAAACACCCAGCAAAACAAACTGTCTTTATATTATAGTGCATGTCGATTCCTTCTGGCATAACATATTTTGAAATAATGCAAATGGAGAAATGCCTTTACGTTCAATGTGAGATTCATGGTATTATGGAGTTTCAATGAAGAAGATGTTCTGGATATTCTCAGAGGAAGACTTTATTAAAAAGATAATGTTTTAATGATAGTGTCAAATAATAACTTTTGTTAAGTAACCGTTTTTGGAGAAATGTCACATTTATTCCATAAGTTTCGGTGAGTTAATTAAATGAGTAAACGCATGTAAGACAAATAAAACTGTATTTGACAAATAATGAGCAAGTTCTCAGTATTCTTGTTTTTGTTCTTCCTTTTCTTAATATAACATTCTTTAATGAGATATTTTTTTCTTTGCCCTGAGTCATTTAGAGGAAACAACTGAAGCTTGTTACGGTAGCTGGAGAAGTCAGCTGGCAACTTAAAAGAAGTTGTTCTGAGTAAATGAAGGTCCCAATAGGAGGGAGTGGGCCTAATGTAAGACAATCAGTTCATACCCTTGACAGATTCCTATATCAGGCTTTGATAATTAGGATTCCACTGGGTCTTAGAAAGGGAAGATCCATTAAGTAAATTCTTCTATTTCTCTCTCTTTTTTCCTTTCAAAAACAGACATTTGGGAGAGGTCAATGGAAGAGCCACAAGAGAACCAGGCAGTGCATCTGTTTCCCAGCAACTCAGAGGCAACAGATAGATGCCATGGAAGCAAAAACAAAACCAAAATAACTTTTTTATCTTCTGAGACCTGGGAAGTGACATCTGAGAGTGCCAGTGGAAAGGGACAAAGGGAAAGAGCCTGAGGATTGAGGGGACACAGGCCCACAAACAAACTCAGTGGTCCGCAGGGGATTCAGACTAGTCTGACTTCCGTCTTTTCACCCAGATGACTTCCAGGTCCCTCAGTTTTCCCATTGGTAAAAGAAGATGAATGACAAAAGAAGGTTCCTTGGTCTTTTGGAATAAGGTATAGGAATGTACCATTGGCTGAGATGTCCATTAATCTAACCATCACCCTAGTTCCAGCTTATGGGCTTTTTTTAAAAAAAATTCCTGGACTAAACTTAGGCCCATCATCCAAAGTGAGGCACCACAAGAGCAGAAAAACGGGATCCATTTGTACTCGCCATCAAATTGGTACTAACTGATCAACACCAGGGTGATCACAGGGCAGAAATACTCTCCAGGGATTAGGGGGACGAGGGGGGGCAAATCTACAACTAAAGGACACGGGGAGCACTAAAGGGAGGGAAGGGCACGCCTTTATCCTACACTTGGGTGAGGCAAAGACATGGCAAAGACATAAAGTGTAACTATAATGTTTGTACCCTCACAATAACCTGGAATAATAATAAAAAACAAACAAACAAAAAAAAAAACATAAAATAAACAAAGAAAAAAAAGGAAACTTTAAAAATTGTAATATGGAAAGTTCTACTTGCTTTTCTTCTTGAACTTAAAAAAAATATTATCCAATGCATTAAGGTCTGTTTTAAATAGAACTCTCCTCACAGGTGTCTATACCATATGTATGCAAGGAAATACAAACCATTTTTTACAATGCTCATTACAACATATTATTAGCAATAAACAGAAGGATTTTTGTTAATTATAATATGTGACAGAAAATCTTTACAGATTAATATATACAATATCAGAATAAGGTTCTTTGTCAATTTAATGAGTTATTGTAATGATTTTTTATTCCAAAAAAAATCGTGGAATAAATACTTGTTTACTAGCCTAATTTAAGAGATGTTAAGATATTCTTCAGCTCAAATGACCTCCCCTTCATTTGTGTCCCAAATTTCATTAGCATTTAATTTTCTTTATTAAATAATAAATAATCTTTGCTTCTCCTGGTGAACTTTTTATTTTAAAAATGCATTTTATTTCAGAGAAGACAATAATTAAATTCTCTGTGGCACCTTACTGTGTCTAACTTCATCCAACTGCTCTGCTCCCTGGAAACAAGGTGTGTGGGAAGACAGTGATTCTGAAAGTTTCCAGAACCAAAAAGTAGGGTTGTTGTAGGCCAGCCCAGAATAACAAGTAATGGTCATCGACCATATTGTGCCAATATCTTATTTTTCTGGGGGGCAAATGTGTGTCAGGGGTACGTGTGAGTATTTTGGCGTGCCAGCGATTTTAGCCTGTGGGCTTTTTCTGTTAAATTCAGCACATTGGTCAAAAGGTTTATATTGGTCTAATTTATTCATTCCTTCCTTGAGAACTTGAAAATGAAGGAAGGAGATGGTTAAATGCTGCCTGAAGTGGATTTAAACAAAAGTTAATTTGTCCTTTGCTCTTGTGTGTTTCAGAGACTGGAGCACAAGGAAGTGTTAGTGGGCTTGTTGTTCCTGGTGTTCCCGTTCATCCCAGCCAGCAATCTCTTCTTCAGAGTGGGCTTTGTGGTGGCCGAGAGAGTCCTTTACATGCCTAGGTAATTATTGTGCATGATTTCCTCTTTATGAGACCTGCCCTCTGTCACCAACATTGATAGTTCCAGGGAGACAGCCCTCTGTGTGTAACCATTAGATGGTTATGGAGCGAAGGTTTTTATTACCACAGCTTTAAAACCAGCCGCACAGAGGTTGGATGAGATCAAGTTTGTGCGCATGTATTCTAGTTTACAACGTTTTACCTCCGGTTGCAAGCTTTACAGTTTAAATGTGAAATATTGGATATATTCAGGATTTTAGCAGTAATAATTTACCACTAAATTTTTTTCTAAATATATTTTATTAAACACAGTTATAATAATTTTCTAGAAATATTTGTTGATTTGCATAAAATTATTATGTTCAGAAGCATGATTGCAAATAACTTCTTCTCTTTTCGTTCACTGTTTTTTCTTTAATTTAAAAGTGGGAACAATCTCAAGAAAATTTGTCCTTGAGAAAAAAATTGATTTGAAAATTATAAAGGACATTTTAATGTGTGTGATTACATAATGCCACTTGTCTCTGAATGTTTGAACTGTGCTGAAGCTTGTCTGTTCTCTTGCTTATTCAAATGTCATCTTTCCAAGGCCACCTTTCTTTTCAGATGCTTGAAAATGTCACCGAATCAGGAGACAAAGTCTTGGTTCTGCCATTCATCGGTTGTGTGACCTGGAACAAGTCATGAGCTTTTTTGCACCCAGAGTTTCTCGTTTTTAAAATAGAGATATTAGTAAGTTCCCTAAAATTAACATTTTCATTTATGATACTGCCTTTTAGAAAATTTCTTTCGTATAGAACTTATAGAAGTTATTAGGAAATTTATTCTTATAAAAGAAGATGGAACTTTTCTAAAAAGCAGTATCATAAACAAAATGTTATGAGGAAATTATTGTTTTTTATTTATGATATTGCATTAGAAATTTTAAAGTGGAAATAAATTTCATAATCGTTGATTCTCCAAAACCAAATACCTAGCAGCTTTATTAAGACTTTGCAGCATCTTGTTTTGATTTGATTAAGGGAAAGCAACCTTTAATTTTCTATGTCTTCAGTCAGCACAGTTTGGGAAGGAGATAATTGCTTGATAAATACTATTCAATAAGGACAAAAATACAACACGATTCTTTGTATTCTGTATTGTCTAAAGATAATAGTCTTATAAGGACTTGTCATTAATAAGGAATAAACCTATAATATGGAAATCCAAATGGTGACATCAATTTGTGTTGTAGGTATGTTTTTGCTTAGACCAGTTGAACATGTCTTGAGTCAGCTTTTCTTTGTAGTATTGATGATTCCAAGAGGAATCATTATTCAGTCAATGGATATCCATAGAGCCCCCTTGTCATAAATGCTGTCTGAGAATCGGCTACAAAAGTAAGTGAATCCCACTGTCTGTCCTCAAAGAGTTATTCACTGCTGATTAACAAAATAGAATCTCTCACACTAAATATTTCATAGGTCCTAATATTTTTCAAAATACTATTATATTCATTAATGCTACTTTAACATTAATCGTATCAAAACTTTTATTGAGTCTTTATGATAGTTCAGTCACTATACTAGGCATTTTATATCAATTAATTTACAGTGTATGTAGTGGTTCACAACATGCCCCTCAAGTCCCAGGGCTTGCATTCAAATTCTGGCTTAAACATGATTGTGATTCCTCTGAGCTTGTTTCCTCATCTGTATAAAATGAGAATGGTGGTAGCACCCAACTCAATGAGATACTGTCATCATTAAATGAGATATACAATATATATACAATATATAATAATGTATTTGTAATATATACAAAACTTAGTGTTTTGCATTGTACGTGGTCAATAAATATTAAGTATTATCATTATTGATATCAGCTCCCTGAAGTAGCTCATACCATTGTCTCTATTTTACAAAAATAAAACCTGGGCTCTGAGAGGTTAATCAACTTGCCCAAGGTGGCATAGCCAGTGAGTGGTAGATCTGGAATGCACATCCTTGTCTACTGACAGATCACTTACCTTCCAGACTCTGTTGCCGCTCTAATGGGAACATCTTAGTATTCTCAAATTAAAAAGAAGAAGAAGAAAATCTAAACATAGTAGAGTACTCTATTTGATGATCAAGATTTGATATACAAAAGTCCTGAGAGCTGATTCCTCAGGAAACTGGGGTTCTGGGTGACAAAGAATTGCAAGTGCAGCAAACTGTTTTCTGGTCCAGGTTCGGGAGAATAACTTGTGAGGAAATAAAGGCAGAATGATGCACTGGAATTTTAAAGCAAAAATTAAAATTTCATTCTTCTGGATGTACCCTTAGGTAAGCATTATGGAAGCGCATAGTATTGTCACTGACCATTTAAGGTGTTCTGCTCACCCAGGTAGGTATGTCTTCCAAACTCCCCAGGGTCAGGCCAGCTCTGGCTTTTCCCATGCTGCCATCTTAAATAGACCTTTCTGTGACTCCATGTTATTTTCTCTAGAAATAAAATGCTTTTTTCCCCAGGAATGAACCGATTTGGATTAAAATAAAAGTGCTGAATATGAAGAAAGCATCAATATTCCCATCAGCAAGTGCCTGCCTCTGGGAACCAGTCTGGATTTTGCTTCATTTGTCAGACTCAGTGAACAGACATCCAAAATCAATTTCAGTAAACTAGTGTTCATTAAAAAGATGACTGTCCTTTTCTCTCCAAGGTCCTGCATCTCTGTATGTAGTGTTGTCACTAAGTCATCATTTCTCGAGGATTTCTCTTACTGCTTGGTGAATCCTGGACTAATGTATATCATTCCTGTGCCCAGACAGGCTACTTTCCCCCTCCAGAGACATCATCTCAGCAGATGCCAATGTCACTTGAGCAGGGGGGTGGAGGTGCTTTCCTACCCCTTAAAGATTGTCGAGGGCTGACGAAAAGGTCAGGTCACTTAGCTAGGTCTACAGTCACCCATTTGAGAGTTTAACCTGGATTTTGGGAGACTGAGTTTGGGAGAGGCCTAAGAGTATTTGAATGGGATGTATCACCTCTAATGAATCCATCTTTCTTCACAGTCGTCATTGTAACTGAAATTTACAAGGGAGGAAGGGTTCCTTATGAGCCTGGATTCCATTGTTATCTAAAATCGTGCAGCTGAGGTAGTTTAGACTGAGTCAGAAATTAAAGTTTGGACAAGGAAACTTCCATGCTTTGGCTTCGGAGAGTTTCTAATGGCTTCATCAGAGCCGTTTTATAAATTTTAACAGTTTTCTTTGAAAAGGGGGATTTTCTCAAGAAAAGATTTTTACCTAGCTGTAACCAGCTGCCTGTGTCTCAGTGGAGAATGGTAGACAGGTGGCCAAAGAGCTTCTGGAGTCTTCCTCAGGCTTACAGAGAATTTTGCAGATACTTGCAGGCATCCCTTGGAGGTATCATAGCCCTGGGCAATGCCTGTCCAGTTAATAAACCTGCTGATAGGCTTTGGCAATCATGAAGAACATGTCCCAAGCCTTTTATACACACAGGAATCTTCTCTTCATGAATCTCCTTCCGTTATTGACCTTGACAAGAAATGGCCACTTCCCACAGCCTTAGTACCTAGGCTCTTTGAGGAAAATATATATATGTGGTGTACTCGTGACATTTCTGAAAACACACATCATCATCTTGATACAGAAGTTCTGCGTTGTCTCAAAAACGTTAATGAATGATAGGAAAATGGAGTAAAAACCTCAGTGAGTAATCCTTCTGAGGAAGGTGAACTTTTGACTCAATTAATGTTTGTTTCAAGCTATTATAAAGCCAAATCCTGGCCTTAGATACTCATATATGAATAGCACAGAAGTCATGTCCAGCCTCATTGAAGCCTGGGTGAGTCCCTTCAATCTCCGGGGACTGATTTGGCCATTTTACAAGAAAAGTCCAGAATGAGCCAGACCAACAGTATTCTTTCATCCTCTGCTTTTATGCCTGACAATGAACAAGCCTCTTAAATCTTCTGACTTCTGTTGTCCCTCCATCCTAACCCAGAAGAGGCCCAAAATATCATATCACCTTCCTTTCATTTACATTTTGAAATTTGTGGATAAAAGGGATAGAAATAGGCTATCTGGTTAGCACTGCATTGCTTTAGGGTCAGAGTTTACCATCCAAAAGAAATTGGAATAATCTTTTCTTCTCGTGACAAAGCTAGTTTTATGGATATCCTTTTTGAATAGGCGGGAGAGTTTAGGGCTGAAATCATTCTTTTACAGAAATTTTGATCTTTTATTCTTTCCCAATACATATAATTTTATGGCTGTCTTTTTTATATTTTATAAAAACCACATTAAAATGCTTCAGAGAACTAAAATTTCTTAGAATTGATAAAACAGAAGTAGTTGATGATAGCTCTCACATAAGGTTATAGAAAGTGATGGAATATTCATTCACATGCCAGATTAAGGAGGATTTATTCACTTCAGTGGCAAAGAGCAAATTCCTATTCTACTTTAGGAAAACTTGCGTGAGTTGAGAGGGGAAATGAATAGACAGGAATAAGTGAAGGCAGAAACAGTATTTTAGGATAGAGCAGATCAAGAATTATTGAGAAAGAAAGAAAAGGCATCTAAATTGGAAAGGGAAAAGTTAAATTATCCTTGTTTGCAGATGATAATGATCTTATATATAGAAAACCCTAAGTACTCCACCTAAAAACTGTTAGAACTAATAAACAAATACATTAAAGTTGTAGAATACAAAAGCAGCATACAAAAATTGGTAGCTTTTCTGTACACTAACAATAAATTACCTGAAAAAGAAATGAAGGAAACAATCTCATTTACAATGTCTACCAAAAAAATTTGAAAAAGGAAATAAAAGATCTCTACACTGGAAACTATAAAACATTGATGAAAGAAATTAAAGAAATAAGATTAAGTGATAAAATTCAACAAGAAGAATTTTTAGAAAGAAAATATAATAGAAATTAAAGTCAATGAAAGAAATTGAAAGAAATAAATGGAAATATAACCTGTGTTCAAGAATTGGGAGAGTTAATATTGTTAAAATGCCTATACTATCCAAAGTGACCTACAGCTTCAGTAAAATCCCTGTCAAAATACCAATGACATTCTTCACAGAAATAGAAACAACAATCCTAAAATTGATATGAAATCACAAAAGACCCCAAATAACAAAACAATCTTGAGCAAACAGAACAAAGCTGGAGACATCATACTATCTGACTTCAGAATAAACCACAAAGCTATGGTTACCAAAACAGCATGGTACTGCCATAAAAACAGACACATAAAACCAATGGAACAGAATAGAGAGCCTGAAAATAAATCCTCACCTTTACAGCCAACTGATTTTTGACAAAAGTGCCAAGAACACACAATTGGAAAAGGACAGTCTCTTCAATAAATGGTGTTGGGAAAACTGAATATCCACATGCAGAAGAATGAAATTAGATCCTTACCTCACATCATATATTAAAATCAACCCAAAATGGATGAAAGACGTAAATGTAAGACTCAACTCAAAACTGTGAAACCACTGAAAGAAAGTACAGGAGATAAAGCTCCATGACATTGGTTTGGGCAATGATTTTTTGGATATGACCCAAAAAGCACATGCAACAAAAGCAAAAGTAGACAAACAGGATTACATCAAACTAAAACACTACTCCACAGCAAAGGAAACAATCAAGAGGGTTAACAAACAACTTATATAAGGGGAGAAAATATTTGCAAACTGCACATGTGATTAGGGGTTAATATCCAAAATATATTATATAAGAATCTCAAACAGCTCAATAGCAAGAACACAAATAATCTGATTAGGAAATGGGCAAAGGATCTGAATAGACATTTTTCCAAAGAAGACATACCAATGACTAACAGGTATATGAAAAAATGTTCAACATCACTAATCATCGGGGAAATGCAAACTCAAATCACAGTGAGATGCCACTTCACACTTGCTAGAATGCTTATTTTATATTAAAAAGGATAAGTGTTGGAGAAAATGTGGAGAAAAGGGAATGCTTGTACACTTTTGGTGGGAATGTAATTGGTGTAACCATTATGGAAAATGGTACGGAGCTTCCTCAAAGATTCAAAAATAAACTACCATATTATCCAGCAATCTCACTGCTGGCTTTATATCCAATGGAAATGAAATCAGTATTTCAAAGAGATATCTGCACCTCTATTGCAACATTATTCCCAATAGCTAAGATACGGAATCAACCTAAGTATACAACAATGGATGAATGGATAAAGAAAAAGCAGTGTATATACACAGTGGAATACTATTCAGCCATAAAAAAGGAAGGAAATCATGTCTTTTGCTGCAACCTGGATGAATCTGGAGGACATTACATTACATGAAGTAAGCCAGGTACAGAATGACAAATATTGCAAGATCTCACTCATATATGGAATCTAAAAAAGTTGATCTCCCAGAAGTAGAGAATAGAATGGTGGTTACCAGAGGCTGGGGCAATTGGGGAGATATTAGTCAATAGATACAAAATTTCAGTAAGATAAGAGGAATAAACTCAAGTGATCTGATGTATGATATAGTGACTATAGTTAATAGTAATATATTTTTGAAAAATGCTTAGAGAACGGATGTTAAGTGTTCTCACCACAAAAATGATAATTATGTGAGTTATGCATATGTTCATTAGCTAAATTTAGTCATTCTATAATACAGTGCATATATTTTAAGGTCATTAAATATGAAATGTTCAATTTTGAATCAGAAGTTTAGTTTATTATGTCTCAAACAAGAAGCAGTACAATTAATCAAAGTAAGTGCCAAAACTGTCTATACAGTTTGGCCATCTTAACAGTGGCTTGTTTATGCCAGCAGTGAAGAAGCCTGGAGAGCAAGTGGCAATGACATCGTGAAAGGCATTTTCCACAGCATGTTGAGAATTGAATATTTTTCCTGCAGGAAGTGGTCCAAAGCCTGGAAGAAATGGTAGTCAGTTGGTGCAAGGTCGGGTGAATACGGTGGATGACAGAGATTCCAAGTCCAGACTGTAGTTTGACCAGCGTTATTTTTTGCAACATGTGGTCTTGCAAGAGATTTGGCCTGTCTCTACTGACCAATCTCGGCTGCTTAATTGCAAGCATACTCATCATTTTGTCCAATTGGTTGCAATAGACATATGCTGTAATGGATTCACCAGGTTTCATGAAGCTGTAGTGGATAATATCAATACTGGACCACCAAACAGATGCCATTAGCTTTTTTTGATGAATATTCAGTTTTGGACAGTGTTTTGGCACTTCATCTTTAATCCAACCATTATGCCAAACTCTTGCAATTGTCAAAAAGAATCCATTTTTCATCACACATAACAATACGGTGTAGAAATGTTTCACCTTCATGCCGTGACAGCAAAGAAAGGCAAGCTTTGAGACAATTTCTCTTCTGATGCTCACTTAATTCATGTGGTACCCATCTACCCAGCTTCTTTATCTTGCTAATTTGTTTCAAATGGCCCAATATTGTTGAAATAGTAACATCAAGCCTTGCTGCTAATTCATGTGTAGGTTGAGATGGATTAGCTTCCACTACAACTTTCAACTCATCATTATCCACCTTGGTCTCAGATCGCCCACATGGCTCATATTCAAGACTAAAATCACGGAATGGAACTCCTGAAACCATTGAAATACTGTGCATTCATCATCCCAGACACTTCGTTGATATTTCAAGATGTCTGTACTGCATTGGTTCCACAATGGAACTCATATTCGAAAATAACACAAATTTTTGACTTATCCATGGTTTCACAAAATTGCTTTTAAAAAAAAATTTGAAAGATAATCACAAGCCAAACCATGTGTTTGAAAGAATGAGATTGTACCTTCACAATAATAGAAAAAAAAGTGTGAAAGTGAAATGTCAATGACATATCAGCTGTCAAACTTAAGTACTTAAGGAAATTGAACATTCCATACTTAATAACCTAATGCTTCAAATGATCATGTTGTACACAATAAATACATACACTGTTATCTGTCAATTTAAAAAATAGAATAACAAAACAACATGGAAAAAGGAATTATTGAGGCTGAAGGAAAAGTTAGACAGCATATATTTGAGGGAAGAAAGACATTAAAATTGCCTCACTCTTAGAAATAAATGCCATTTGCGTTGTACACTCCTTAAGTTTTTGGACACATTAGACATTGAAAAAACTTGGGGAAATATGACATTTATTTTCAGTTTTGAGAAATATTGTCAAATCATACCTGTCAATTCAAAATGAATTTTTAATTTTACACAGGTTGCTGTTGAAACAATTCTGCAATATTTATTTCTCAAAATGCAAAATGAGAACGGTTACCTCTGAAGTTACACTACCTCTGTTATCCGAGTTTGGGAGCCCCTTCTGATGAGCCATGTGTGCTTACACTTCTTCAGAGTTGCTGGGGGAGATGGTGGTTATTTAAGAATGAATCAACATTTTGCCAGATATTAATGTCAACAATCACGGAAACTTGCTTTAGCAAATCCAGTAGGCAGAAAGCTGAACAGGAGTCAGTGCATTGGCTAAGGCAGGTTTCCATGATTGTGGTGTGTTTTTCATAAAGTTAAACCCATGCAGTTTTATAAAATGATGAAATTTTATCTTTCCTGCATTTTTGGTGTCCTTGTCATCAATATGATGACAGCAGCAGAGGCAGACAACCTTCCATAAGTTCCTCCTCCTCCAGCTACCCCCACTTTATTTTGGAAATTTTACTGGGTTTAGAAATCCAAAACTTACGTAACCGCTGTGCTACGTGATCTCTAAGGTCCCTTGTAGCTCCAAATGTTAACTGTTTCGTGATTCAGAATAGCTGTGTCAGAAGTGTGCTTTTTTCCCTTTAAGCTTTATGCAGTGGTTTTTTTTCCCCACATACTATGTTTTTTCACGTCTACCCATGGCTAGTAAATTCAGCAGGACGGGCCTGGTCTGGAAGGGCACATGCATCCCCTGGGGTGAGGCAGGAGAGGAAGGAGTCTGTCTGCCCTGGGCCTGGCTCTCTGGAGGGCCTGGCAGTGGCACCAGGAAGTGGTCAGGGAGCGTTGGTGTGGGGCCTGCGCTGTGAGGAAATGGGGTGTCCTCGTAAGCAGCAAGAACAGGTGATGCTTAGAAGTTCATGGGCGAGCAAGAGCAAGGAATGTGTGTCAGGGGACGAGGCCCCTGCGGAGGACGACAGGAGCAATGTCAGAGCCCTTGTTCAAGGGGCGGCAGTACAGACCGCTTACCAAGAAAGGTTGCCGTCCATGAGGACTGTCCACAGTCATTAGTGAGACCTGGGAGCTGGGCTGAAGCCTAGCATCGAAGCAGGGGCTTGAGGCCAGGGGCGGACTGCCTGAAAGTGTGAGTGGTGCTGAGTCTCTTGTCTTGGGCCATGACTGATGAGGATGGGACAAGGTCGAGCCCTAAGTAACAAGTCACTCTAGATTTTGTGGGAGCCAAGGTACAAACATACTAGAAATCTCTGGAACCAGGCAGAGCCAGATATTCAGTCTCTTTGCCTTTTGGCTTCGTTCTTTGTTTGAAATTCGCATAGTATAGTACAGCAGAGCGGCAGGAAACGTGGGCTTGTCAGGGAGCCATTCAATGGAAAACCCAGGAAGTAGGTCGATGGCAGTTTTCAGTCATGAGCTCAGTTCACAGCCCTCTGAGAATGCGTGTGCGTGCGTGTAAGTAGACGTATGTGTTGGCTAAATGACCCAAGTCCACTCAATTATTCTTCAGTTTCAGCCATGAATCCATTTTTTACGCATTTTTATCGTGGTCATCTTAAAACAGGCTCTCTTTTTATGACGAGATAAAAGGTAGAGGAGAAATGCCGTGCACTATTACACTGGGCAACAGTGACGTGAGATCACCACAGAATCTGAAGAGAAAAAGTGAAATAACGCTTCATGATACCATTGGAGGGGCCCAGAATGTGGGTAATGAAAAAAGGAAAGAAGTCTTTTTACCTCACAGAGGTATTCTAGTGCTTTTCAACGTGGTGTCTTCCATGTTATTCGCCATGTTTGAAAAGAAAGCCAAGTCTGTCAGGCTTTCTCCCTTTCCTCTCTCACTCTGCTCCTCCCCACGTCTCCAGTCCTCAGTGGGCAAAGCCCCAGTGTCAAGCAGTCAGAGACTTTCTGCTGGCTTATTAGCCTATATACAGGTTAAAAGTTGACGGAAGTCCACTTCAGGATACCCTGGGATGAAAACAGGAAGATTTTGACTCGAATGTGTTTGTGCCCTTTGCTCTTGCTGTGCCAGCGTGCACTTGAGGCCTGCACTCAGAAGAGCCCAGAAGATCTAGGAGCTAGACCTGTCCAGTGAGGGCTGCTCTCAGGGCTCAGGAAGGGAGGGACCTAGGACCACACCAGACGGGCGGTCCTTCCCCAGGGCATCACGGGGCGAGTGCTGCGGGAGGGTCCAGACCAGGATGGGAAGCAGGAGGGCTTTGCTGAGGGACGCGTCTGAGTGTGATACAGAATTAGAGATTGTACATCACGGACAAACGTAACATTGGAACAGAGCCAATGGCCAGAATGCAGTGAGCAGAGAGGAGGTCAGGGTGCTTGTGGGCTGAAGAGCAATTGGCCGGTCTGTCCCGTTCGATCAGTTGTGCTTGGCCCAGGGCACAAGATGCAGATAAGTTTGACTAGTCATTTACCACACTGGAATCATGGCCGTAATGTTACAGAAGCCTGTTAGTTGTAAAAGATGAATATTTATGTCTGTTAAGCTCTAAATGGTGGGTAGCAAATGTTTTGAAAACCAGAATTTGAGAGTAAAATTTAGATTCAGATGACACTGAATAAGATAACATCCATGGAAAGTATTATAAGCTGTACCGGGTGATTGCAAGTCCTTGTTTCAATCCACCCTGTAGATGTGGAGACTGGCAAATCCAAATCAAAGGAAATCAAGTGCAGGCCTCTCCTTCTTTCCTCTCTCCTTTCTTCCTCCTCCTTTGGTTCTACCAACCTCCTCATTTCTTTTCTAACCTCATGTGCTCAAAAGTGAACAGTTCAAAATCGAACTGCAAAGTCAACGCCCCTGGCGTAGCAGATGAGTGTTCTGAAACACCATATTGAAGGGGACTGAAAACGTGCCTCTGTGGGTGGAAGAGAGTGACTCAAATGTAGCTGTCACACACCCAGTGTCCTACACAGTGGCCTGTGACTTTGCCTGGAGGATGTGAGTGTTGTCATTTCAGCCTCTCTTCCTGCAAGATCCCTTGTTGTTATGGGCAAATTCTTTTCTTTCTTTTTCTCTTGGTTGGCACAAAGGAATATGTCTCAAACTATGACTTCTTATGCACATTGTAGTAATCTTAACAAATCCACCTTACTCTTTTGGAAACCTTTGTCTTGCTCTTACGAGGGTTGGGACCACCATTGGGTATGTCTGTGTTTCCTCATAGTACCCAGCACACTGGCTGTTGGTTTAAAATAGTATTGCAGGGGATTAAAGACCGATGGACACATGACAAACATATGTCCCTGTGCAGTCAGGTCTGTGCCAACTCAGGGGAGTAGACGAGAGGACGGCAACACATAGTGGGTTGTCCGTTTCGCCTCTGCTTTCAATGTGAAGATGCTAGACTCTAGAATACAGTGGTTTATGGAAGAAGAAGTGATAGAACTCAGGTCCTGAAGATGAGTGTGCTGTAGGAGGGTAGAGAAGGTGGTTTCTAATTTTTTAGAAGTAGCTTCAGAATTACTTGGCTTTGGCAAAAAGCCTGTCAGGGTACATGGAAAAATTAGTTGAGACTGCTCCAACCAGGGGGGGGAGGGAAGGAAGCCAGGCCTGCAGTGAAGGCACCTGCACAGGGTGGCAGCCAGCCTTGGATATGGACCATGCTCCTGGTGCCGAGCAGTCTTGAGTTTTATTATCTTCAGGCCCAGCATGGATGACTGATTTTTAAGTTCATCTTTGTTTCTGTGTTAGTTTCTGATGCGTTCAACTGCAAGGGTTCCACAACGTACATGGAGCAGCCCCTGTTAGGCTAGATGCTTAGGGTGCAAAAATGAATAAAATGTTACTCTATCCTTAAACAATCTGCCTGAACTTCCAAACAGTTCATGCTTTATTTCTTAATAGGGTTAAGTATAAAAGCTTCCTCAATGTGTGTTAATTCACCAAAGAGATTATACTTTGCATTATCTTCACTTTCACAAAGATACACATTGCAGAGTAGAGAGAGATTTGAAATGGGTCCTGCAGTCCCCAACCCCGGGGCTGCAGCCCAGTACCGGTCCGTGGGAGCTCTGCACCACCTCCTCCCCACCCACGACACCCCATGCACCTCGGTCTGTGGAAAATTGTCTTCCATGATGCTGGCCCCTGGTGCCAAAAACGTTAGGGACCGCTGGCGTAAGGGAAGATTTGCTTAAGTCCTCGTTCAGGTCCAAGGTATATGAATGAATGCTAACATAAATACATGGCTACAATAGTTCACATACTACCAGTGTATCTTATTATATTTTATGCAGTATTTGTTCTGTAAAAATGGTGTGTGACTCAGCTCTTCTTGAAGCAAATAATATTTACAAGTAAGTTTACTCTTTAAAAAACTTACAGTTATCTTATAAATTAGATATTTTATGTCAATCTGGACTGAGTTTGCTTGAGGCATATTTACAGATCTAATCACATATTTTATTACTGTGTAGCTAATAGAGTAGTGCACTAAAAACATACATGGACATATGTTTTGAACACAGAAGCGGGACATTTGAGAACATTGATGCCTTGAACTTCACCTTTATTTCACAGAACATGTTCACATATGTTATTTCATTTATTCCACACAATGACCCATTGATGTAGGTGTGACAGGGAATATTAAGTCCTTGAATACAAACGATGAAGATTCCATGAGCAACTGTCCTGTGGCCACAGAACAGAGAAGAGCAGAGAAGACCTCAGCTATTTTGACCTAGTTCCAGACTCTTTATTCTCCCATGAATTCCTTTTTTCTCACCATGAACCTCTAAACACAAAATCTACGCGAGAACACTTGTGTTCCACTGCACCCGATAGCATCCTAGGGGCTTAGGAAATGGCTGTATTTACAGTAATCTGCTGTGGAGACACCGCTTTCTACCCGGAATACATGCAAACTTTACACATTTCCTGCCTCAAACTCTGTTTAGCAGAAAATAATGACCTAACAATACAATTGCTATAACATAATAATTTAATATTATCAT
The DNA here is from genome assembly GCA_963575035.1 of Avahi laniger. NCBI lineage: Eukaryota > Metazoa > Chordata > Mammalia > Primates > Indriidae > Avahi > Avahi laniger. The sequence continues at coordinate 48,510 of CAUYSK010079988.1, read as the reverse complement.
GTATTGTTTTGTGTGTGTCAGGCATTGTGCACAGCATACAATTGTTATTTCCTTTCACAAAATAAGGAAATTAAGAACTAAAGAACATGATAATTTGTCTAAGATTAAACAACAGCAAGTGTCAGGATTCAGATGCAAACCAGCAGCTTTTCTGATGCCAGAGCCCTACATTATTGGCCACTAGATGTTTCAGAGATTTTGGAGATGGGAGGTGAGCTATGAGGTTCAGAGGAAACATCTCATCTTTAAAGAAGATAAAGAGAATTAGGTAGTTTCTCAGAAGGTGAAAGCAATGGCACTTTTCTCCCAGTCGTGCCGTAGATATGCTGGAAAAGAACAGAAGTTTATCTCATGGAATGAATCTTTTTATACCGACCCTGCGATCATAGCACCTACCTTGGGGTCTAGGGAAATACACAGAAATGCTTTGGGGAATTCTTTTCTTGAATACCTTCTTGAATAAACTCTCACTTCCAAATACATTCGTTCTGGAAAATTTCCCTATCCATCTAATGTCCTTTGAGATAAAGAAGGAACTGGGGGAGACATGGGGGCAGCAATGAGGCTTGGATCACGGAAGCTGACAGCTTCCAGGTGAAATCTTACCTGGGGAGTCACCATTGACCTGCTGGTGCTTCCTGAGTGGCAGCATCAAACACCTATTCTCAGCTCAGTATTCCAGAGCTTTATCGTTTCACCACTTCAGGTCAACATCCATGGGACTGGAATGAGATCTTACCATCAGATAATTTGCCAGGTGGGGAGTCAACAGATTACAATGAAGTTAATAAGTTTCACTTAAACTCTCTAAAATTGGGAATTCTGGCTGGGCACGGTGGCTTATGCCTGTAATCCCAGCACTTTGGGAGGCCCAGGTGGGAGGATTGCTTGAGGTCAAGAATTCAAGACCAGCTTGGGCAATGCAGCAAGACCCCTGTCTCTACACTCCACAAAATATTTTAAAAAAATAGCCAAGTTGGTGGTGCACATCTGTAGTCCCAGCTACTTGGGAGGCTGAGGCAGGAGGATCACTTGAGTCCAATAGTTCAAGACAACAGTGAGCTATGATTGCACCACTGCACTCCAGCCTGGAGTACAAGAGCAATGGACCCTTCTCTAAAAAATAATAAATAAATAAAATTGGGAATTCTTTAAAGGAATAAAATGGTAAGATTGTGTCTGTCTTTTATTATTAATGTTATTCATAGATACTTTCAGTGGGTCATTTGCCCTTGTGGACAGATCGAGAGGTAGAATTTCAGTACTCTTTGTACTGAAGATATAAACAAGATATTCTTTGTTGCATATAATTAAGCAGAACGTACAGCTATAGCAAACATCATAAAATGCTTAGGCCAGAAGTAGAAAGTAGACATCTTTTCAGGTTGCTATAAATGTGAATGAGAAGTGTTGTTCTGTATCACTTAAAAGCTTCTGGGCAAGTTTAGGGAATGTAACACTTGTACTATTACACAATGATTAGCTGCTAACAAAGTTCTCAAAACAACAGATTTAAAACATTTGTTATTCTAATGTGAAAGGACAAACATTGTTGGTTTGCATTTCCTGTTAAATTCTCTTTGAAGCATTTAGTTATTTAAGCACACTGCATGCTGAGCAGCTTGTCTATAAAATCAGCATGCAAGTGGGAGATCCCATCAGCCTGTGAATGAGCGATGGGGTCTGTGTGTGAGGAATTCACTCCCTTCTCGAAGGCAGCAGTGATGTTCTTACACGTGCTTTGAAAATGCGTCTTAGTACTGAGCTAAACCATGTATTTGGGAACCTGCGTTTGGCTTTAAGTTCTCCAGGTTATGATTTTGTGAAGTGTCAGTGGTTCGCACTGGCTCCTCCGGGCCCCGTGTGGGGGTGTCTGGTCAGCAGCCCGGCGTCTCCTTTACCATACTAACCAGGGCAAGCTGGACTCTGCTTTCATCTCCCTGGAGACTGGAGGAGCGTGTAGTTTCTCATTTGCTTGATTTCCCACTTGCAAAACGAGGCCTTGTCCCGCCCCCAGCCATGGAGAGAGAGCGCGTTTCTCTCCCCTGCTGCTGAGATCTGCATTCAAGCAGATGTTGAAAGATGAAGTTTCATAAAGGAGAAATGTCTTGATCTCTGTGATATTTGTGTCAGATTTTTAAGAATGTGATACTCTCTAAGAAATTTGCAAACCTAAGTAGAGATTATTTTATATGACTTAACATTTCTTTAAACCATATGTCAATACAAGGACTTTTGGAAAAATACTCATGTTACTTGATACAGATGCCTGTGCTGATTGAAAAGGAATGTGTTCTCCTTCATTTTTGTTAGAACAGGGGTCAACAAACTATGTATGCCCGTGAGCCAAATCTAGCCCACTACCTGTTTTTATGAATAGATTTTATTGGCACTCGGCCACGCCCATGCTTTTACATGGTATGGATGACTGTGTTCCTGGTACAAATTCCGAGTTGAGTAGGAACAACAAAGACTTCATGGCCTGAGAGGCCTGAGATATTTACTGTCTGGCCCTTTACAGAAATAGTTTGCTGACCTGTAGATTATAACGTAGTGTTAGGGCAATGAGTCTTCAGATCTGACTTTATTACTAGCTTTTGGGGCTGTGGGAAAGTTGTTTAACTCCTCTAAGCTTTAGTTTCCTCATTTATGAAATGGAGGACACTTTGGATTACAATCTTAAATTAGATAATATATTTAAAGCAGTACTGTCTTTGCCCCCGGCCCTACGAATACCGTGGAGAGGCCCATGTAAAGGACTCAGAACCGTGCCTGGCACATAGCAAGTGCTCAGTAAACATACAAACATATAAAATAGCTAATTTTTTTGTTTTTAGCTTAATTATTCTTGTCTTCTGTCACTTCATGGCCATCACTCTGGAGCTGTTGGAATCCCAGTGTTTTCCTACACACTGTTCTGCCAGATGGCAGCTCTGTCTCCTGCAAGGAGGCAGTAAATGACTATTGAGATTTCATGAATGGAGTAGTTGGGAAGAGAGTAGGTGACACTGTGTGATAGGGTGTGAGGAACACGGGAATCAGCCAGTCAAGTCCAAACCCCAACGGCAGGACAGAATGTGGAATGTAGGCTCTGGAATCTGAAATTCCTGGATTTCTCTTTGCTCTACTATTGACTGAATGTATAAGCTAATTCAGCAAGTCCGTTTACCTTTCTCTTCATGGGTTAAACATTAATAATGGCAACCCATAGTGTTGTGAGGATGTACTGAGATCACATGTAGAAAGTACTTGCCACATAATATGGGCTTCATAAATGCTCGCTCTTGACAGTGTTGCCGTGTGCAGATACCAGCGGAAAGAGAGCTGGCGTTGGAGGTGTGGGTGTCTGCGTGGTATGTTCCCCATGCATTTCAGGCCTTTGCTCAAATGTCAGTGAGGCCTTCCCTGACCACTCATATTAAAATATCAACCTTCTTCCCTTCTGGATTTTTCTGTGTAACATATCACTGTGTACAAGCCCTGTGTTTTATCTACTTGTTTGTTAGCTATTTTTCTCCACTCACATGAGTTCCGCAAGGATAAGGATTATTGTCTGTTTTGCTCACTGATATGTTCTTGATGTCTATACTAGTTTTAGGTACATAGTAGATGTTCGTTAAATATCTGGTGAATGAAAGAATGGAGGCCAGAGGGCCTTCAAATGGCCCTAGACGCTCCCTGCTCAATTTGGATTGGGATCAGCTAGGGTCAGGAACAGCTAGCAGATAGCCTCATGAACTTGAGCAGCTATTGTGGTCAGACACAGCAATGACATTAGCAAGGGCCGTTGTATAATGTTAAAGATTTGGTTGGGTGCATGCCTGTAATCCCAGCACTTTGGGAGGCTGAGGTAGATGGATCTCTTGATCTCAGGAGTTTGAGACCATCCTGGGCAACATAGCAAGACCTCATCTCTATAAAAAAATTTAAAAATTAGCTGGGTGTGGTGGTGCGTGCTTGTAGCCCCAGCTACTCGGGAGGCTGAGGCAGAAGGATTGCTTGAGCCCAGGAGTGTGAGGTTGCTGTGAGCCAGGCTGACGCCACGGCACTCTAGCCAGGGCAACAGAGTGGGACCCTGTCTCAAAAAACAAACAAAAAAAGATTTGGAGAAAAACTTTGTACCTTTAAGGTTGAACAGGGAAGTTGTAGAAACGGGAAGAGGTTTGGAGTTTTTTTAAGGGTTTTTTTTTTTTTTTGCACTAGGGACTGTGTTCTGGCATGCACAAGGCTTCTGCAATGTCGCTAAGGCAATCAAATCCAGTGCTCATGGTGGGGGTCATGGAGCACATGGGCCTCTTTAGCTCAAATCATCGTCCCCAGTCGTAAGAAGGGTGGTGACTCTCTTTGGCCAAATAATGAACCCTAAACCGTTAGGGAGCTAGATCAGCCAACTTACAGGTCTCGAAGTGAGAAATAGGAGCTCTGACTTGGTTCCCAGGGGCTCCAAGTCACAAATCTCAAATGTTTCTCTCTTGTTTTTCTGTTCTTGATACAGAAGCACAGGCATTGAGAAAGGAAAACAGAAGGTGAAGAGATGTTTTGTCAAAGGAGATGTGTTCAGGAATGAGAATATTTAATTGTTTCCTTTTACAAGACCAACCTGATTCATTATACTGGAATTCTTTGAGGGCGAGGCCTGTATTCTATTCCAAATTGTATTTTTAGTGCATAGAATATTGCCAGCCGCGTAAGAAAAAGAAAAGAATAAAAACTGAGCAAGTATATGGGTTATGTTTATTTTTGGCTGCTGATAATATTAGTTTCTGACTAATGTAGGGTTTCCTTATACAAGCTTGCTTCATTTTTAACATATTCTATAGTAATTTGTAGTTATCATTGGAAAGAAACAGATATTGACTAAAATGCACACAGCAATAATGGATACTAACTAAAAGTTTACATTCCACTGATTCCAGTTGGCAGGCAGGAGGCATCTGTGGGTACATAGATGATGTAAGGGGCCATGTTGCACCAAGCCAAAGGCTGTTAGAGACATAATGCCAGCATGTGAGGTCCCACTCAGATACCATGTGAACTCTCTGTGCTTGGTAAAACCAGGCTGGAGTCAGCAAGAAAATCACGTCAGTACTGGTTGTCTATGATGAGCTCCAAGCTGTGAAGCTCAGGAGTTGGGTTGTAGATGTGGGTTGATTTTCCAAAGTGGAAGGGCTTTGGCTGGCCCTGGAAACAGAGATCAAGGCCCCTTAGTGATCGGTATGCCTCCCAGGACCTGATAGGGAGCTCTCAGAGATTGTCCTCTACAAAGCTGTGATGTGACTTGCTGCAGCAGAGACTTCAAATTTGGACACATGGTGTCAATGAGGTTATACAATGACAAGTGACATGAGGGAGCTTGGGTCAGAGGATCCCTTCAGGACCCTAGAACATGCATGTGGGACTTCTTAGGATGCCTGAGCTGCCGAAATCCAGGACACCTTGAGCCTGCAAGATGAACCTGTGATTCTCCACACTAATTCCAAAGAACTAGCACACATGGTAGTCAAATGCTTTACAGAATGGACCCGTTAATTATGCGTAAAGCACGGAAGTCCATATTTGTTTCTCTGGCACAGGACAAGCTTTATTTGAAAGTTATGGCCAGGTGCGGTGGCTCACGCCTGTAATCCCAGCACTTTGGGAGGCCGAGATGGGAGGATCGCTTGAAGTCAGCAGTTGGAGACCAGTCTGAGCAAGAGAAAGACCCTGTCTCTACAAAAAATAGAAAAATCAGCTGGATGTGTAGCATGCGCCTGTAGTCCCAGCTACTCAGGAGGCTGAGACAGGAAGATCACTTGAAGCCAGGAGTTTGAGGTTGCAGTGAGCTGTGATGATGCCATTGCACTCTAGCCCAGGTGACGTAGTGAGACCATGTCTCAAAAAATACAAAGAAAGAAAGAAAATTGGTTATATAGGATGTGATGCTCAGGGGGAATTCATTGCACCGCGAAAGTAACCCTGTTCTTCCCACCCTGTTTTCCAGCATGGGCTACTGCATCCTTTTTGTGCATGGATTGAGCAAGCTCTGCACTTGGCTGAATCGATGTGGAGCCACCACCCTCATTGTGTCCACTGTGCTGCTGCTTCTGCTTTTCTCTTGGAAAACTGTGAAACAGAATGAAATTTGGCTGTCAAGAGAGTCCCTATTCAGGTATGATTAGACAGGTTAAAGTAAACCTCTTCCCATTTATTCGTGTGCTTATGTTTCGTCTCCAAACAAATGAGGTGACATGGGTCTGGCAGTATTTATTAATCCAGAAAATTATCTTTAGTAAAATTAAGTGGAAGATATAATTTTATTTTGGGTTTTAACTTTAGATTTTTAAAGTGATATGATATAAAGTTTAATGTGAGCCCATTTTAAGGGAATTTATGAAAATAATCCTCCTGGGAAGGTTTTTGGGTCTGTGAATTCAGAGGGAAACAGTGTTAATGATGACCTGGGTTGTAAACTTAGCTGTAAACAAGATGAAACCGACAAGCCTAATTTCTATTGTTCAGTCAAGTGAGCGGGAAAGGTGAGCACACAGCAAGAAGGAAGAGTCACGCAGTACGTTTCTTTTTAATATTCCAACATGTGAAGTTGTGATCTGTGATCTGGTTGCTTTATTTTGAGCATTAACTTTGAACGAGGAAGTGAAAGACTTTTTAAATCTCCCGGTAGGTTTTCCTGTGGTGTAGAAGCTGCTTCTGAATATAGCAATGTCAATTTATGGCCCCAAACGTGTCATTACTTTAAGTACACACATTCTTTGGGGCTGCGGCTCGTGATGCTGCGTTTCTGGAGCTCAGTCTGTCTCACTAACGCCATGGTCCTGGTGACCTTCCCCGGGGCTTTCTTGGCATTGCCACACCTGGCACTCCCACAGCACTTGCCCCGTCTCCCAGGGATCCCTGCCTCTTCCAGGTTCTGTCCTCACTGACAACCCGATTGGCCAATTCCGTTAACGTGGTTTTGACTCGGTTCTCTGCTCGGCTGGTACCCAACACTTATTCTTTGGGGGCGGACAACCGAAACAGAGTTGAAATCACTTGAGAAAAAGGGGAAGCACTGGAAGAGTGTAGGAAAGCGTACGGAAGCGAAGGGAAGTGAACCTGCAGGCATCTGCCTTGAGCACCCTCTTGGGAACAGATGGGTGAACTTCCATCACTTTTTGTTTCTTCACATCAAAGTCCTAGGAAGATAAAGTCCTGTGACTGAGCTTGGGCTTAGGTCATGTGCCTACCCTTTGCCCCTACCAGGGCACTGAGATGCCTGGCCTGGCCAGGAAGCCTCTGACCTCCAAGGAGGGAGGGAAGGCAGGCAGAGCACCTGGGTGTTCCACGTAGACAGGCAAGAGGGAACTTCCCAGCAGGAAATCCAAGTACTGTGTGAAGGAAGAACGAACTCTAAGCTGCCAAAAATAAATGAATGCGTGAATGAACGGACAAATCAATAAGACAAACGTTCGCTGTGCTCTTCTACTGTTTTATATTATTTTTTAAATATAAAGTTTAAATTTATGTCCAAAAAGATTTTACAAGGCTGTTAACCTTAAACATATGTAGGTGAATTATTTACTCTTCCATCAGATGAACCTTACTTCATCAATCTCTCTCAGAAAAATATAACTAAAAAATCCTATTCACACACATATATATCCCCGCATTACTCAGCTCATCTGTGAAATTCTCTTTATAAATACTTAACACAGCTGCCAGTGGTGGCCCTGTGTTGTGTAGCTGCACATGGGTGTAATTTTACAAGTCTGCTTGACTTTTGCTAGCTCCCTGGTTCCGCTCCAAGGTCCAAATCTTATAAACGGAGGAAAAAAAGGTGACCTGGGCTGCCAGAAAAGCCCACTGAATGCATCCTGTAGCTCAGTGCCAAGCAAGCAGAAGCATAGCCTCCGGCAAGGTCCTGTGGAGAGGCAGCTCTGCCATGGATTAAATGCCCAAGCCTTCCTAGCATCTCAGACTCAGGAACTTATGGTCCGATATCTCCGTTTGCACCGGTTGTTATTCATATAGAACTTATCCAAGCTTATGAATAGGTGCTAATGAAATACGTTCACCCACTTTATGCCTGTGGAAAACGTCACTAGTTTTATAGTGGGTTTCTCAAGTTGCATTTCTAATTGGGCAGATGTATCTTTATGCTGAGCCAAAAGCAAAGCAACCCGGAGAACTCTCTAGTTCATCTAAAAAAAGCCTGCTTATTCTTTCCCTTTAGAATCTGCTGCCGTTGTTCTTCTTTGTGTATAAATAGTCTTCTTTGTTCATTTTTCCTGTCGTTCTTTTCTTTCTGTGTGTGTGAGACAGGGTCTTGCTCTGTCACCCAGGCTGCAGTGCAGTGGCGTGTGATCACAGCTCACATAGCCTCCAACTCCCAGGCTCAAGCGATCCTCCCGCCTCAGCCCCCCAAGTAGCTGAGATTATAGGCATGTGCCACCATGCCCAGCTAATTTTTTACATTTTGTACACTGTAGAGATGAAGTCTTGCTATGTTGCCGAAGTTGGTCTGGGACTCCTGGCCTCAAGTGATCCTCCCACCTTAGCCTCCCAAAGCGGTGGGATTACAGGCATCAGCTACCATGCCCAGCCTCTGTCATTCAGCTTCTAAAGCTTCTTCCAATTCTTCCTGGTCCCAAGTCAGCTTTAACTTATTTTTCTGAATAATATCTTTTGTTTCCTTTTTGTATATCTCCATTTTCTTTTTGATGTTGTCCATGTCCACCTTGTTGGTCAAGTTGAAAACAGTTTCTTCCACTTCGTTCAGGAAATCATTATATTCTTTTAGACTAGAAAAGTCTTCTTCCCTCTTATGGTAGATCTTGAGCACTTTTTTCTGACTCTCAACCTCCTCGTCAACAGTGGGATCTGCGAAGAGTTGCCCTTTCTAAGTGGGTGTTACATTCAGGACAATTTCCATTTCCTCTCACAAACAATAAAGCCACACGACTTTCAGACAGAGTGTGTCCACAGCTTCAAGGAGAGGGTCCAGTATTTGGTGGTCTAACGTGGGGGGCAGCCTCGATCATCCATGGTGCTCTCTCTTCTGCCCACATTCCCCAACACCTGCTTCAGCCACAGCTACCCTCAGACCGGACACCACTATTGTAAAATAATGTATCTGATTTTATTACTTGGCAATTTAACTTTTAAAAATAGAAAACAAGAAAAAAAATCAGGTTGGCGTGCATGCTCTATCATTTTGTTTTTTATTATTACTGTGTCATTGTCGTCATGATCATTATTTCAATGTGTACTGAAGGGGGAAGTGTTGCAGTGTAGAGTTCTTCGTGTGGATTTTTTAATGAACGTTTTTCCACACAGATCTGCAAAATTACTCTTAGGCCTCCTGCTCTGTTCAGTCTCCCTCCTGCCCTATGCGGTTCTCACAGACCGCAGTGGACTCGTTCCCTCCTCCTGCCTCGTGCTAAGGTCACTCTGTAAACACAAGGGCATTAAAGTTCAGTAATATCACTTTCTCCTAGTCTCTGTTGTTTTAATTTTTTTTTTCTTTTCACTTTCAACAGTCAATGCTTTTATGAGAAACTTTAAAACAATTCTGCCCTGTGTTAAACCCTTTGCCTGAACTAAGGTACTAACAGTGGTTGTATTTTCTAATAGTGTTTAATGCTTCATCAGAGCAACTCCAGGGATGGATTTTGGCAGACAGCAGTTTATGCAGTTTGTCTCAAAGATAACAAGTTAGTGCTCAAACCCTCTATAGCTGATGCCAGCAATTTAAAAAAAAAATGGGGGGGGCGGGGAGTTCATTAACCTTACATCCAAAAGCTTCTGTATTTTTAAATGAAAGTATGTAGTAAGTGAATGGTTGAGTTGATTTCTAAAATACAGCCATTCCACATATATAATTAACAAGACTTTGTGCCTGGTGAGGCATTTGGTGGTCAAATGGAACTTTGTATAATGTACAAATCAAAGATATAGATATTTTTTTTTAGAAATCTTTTCCTATTGTCATTTATCTTTGTCCTGAGAAAAACTTAAGAATCTGAGACTTTAAGACTATTCTTTCTCCTTTAAGGCCAGATATTTGTATGAATGCATCTATGCTGGGTAATGTTCAGTCAAGCATTACTGAGAATCTATGAGGCAGAGCAGAGTTAGTGGTTGAGTGCAGGGTCTGGAGTTAGACTCTCTGGCTTTGCTTCAAGTTCTGTCATTTAATAGCTGTGTTATCTTAGGCAAGTTGCTTAACTACTCTGTGTCTTAGTTTCTTCATTTTAACATTTAGAATAGTAGTGTTTATCTTCTAGGTATTAGTGTAAGAAAATATTATGTGAAAAATACATAGGACAGTGTCTAGCACATGGGAAACACTGTGTAAGGATTTCAAATTATTGCTGTGCACTGTGTTCTAGGATGAGAGAGAGAGAATGTTTGTAGAGGAGCTGTAACTCTGCATGGGAGCCAGACACATGAACATATTTCAATACAGTGCAGCATTAGACACAGAACACGGTGTAAGTATAGGTAGGTGGGCAGGTAACTAAGACCAACACAGACCCTCAAGCATCAGTCTCTTGTAGGTCTGAGCTGAGTATTAAAGAATGAGCAAAACCTAAATCATCCATAATGGCCAAAACCAAGAGCTGGCTGAATTGAGTAAGAAAAATTGTAATAGTTCTAGAGACAGTGATGTCCTTGGCAGAGGCCTCGCTTCCGTTTTTGCTGTGTTCCACACAACAAACCCATGGACCATTCCTAAGATAGATGGCTTCACGAAGTCCTCTCTAATTACGTGGGGTGGTTTTGCTTGGCAATACTGTGCACAGTCTTACAGAATATCTTAAGAGACCTTTGTGTGGGAGAAGATGCACATTTTGGTCAAGCTCCTGCCTTTCCAGCTGAGCCTCCTTTCACACAGAAGATCCTACTGTGTGATGTATTTGTAGGAGACGCAGATGGGGGGTTCCCATGCAACTTTGTTCTTCTGTTAGCAAGAGTCTTACACAGAAAAAGCACCAAGAACCCAGCACTTGTGTCTTATCAGAGGCCTGGGGAGGGTAAGTTGTCCAAACTGAAATAGCCATCAGGAGGAGCCAGGATTTGAACCCAAATCTGGTGTAAAAGTCAAAGGATAGCTAAACTTTGCCATGCCTATTTTTTTACTTTGTTTTCTAACCTAAGCTAGGTCAAGTAGAGAGAGAGAGAGAGAGGGAGAGGGAGAGGAGAGATTTATAATCATAGATGCGAGGTATATTTTCTTTAGTTCTTATAACGAGAAACTGTTCTGTGTCCCAATCTGGGAAGAGGACAACTGTATGGCTCCAGTTGGGCCCAGTAACAGCCCAGAACTTTACATTTGTTTGGAGTAAATAATATCATAATCACCTAATTTGATTAAATTAAATCCCCTTTCCCCTCCCAATCTTCAAAATACGTGAAAAGACAGAGACAAATGTATTTTTTCTTTTGCATCTAGCTCAGAGTCTCTCTAAATCCCATTCATGAATTATTTAAGTGTCTCGTGGACCACCAATTAACCATTTACAGCGTAGATCATCTTCCCACTCTGTAGGAAACATGATGCTCATGTTGCTCTCTCCTCTCTCTGAATTGCTGAGCCAGAGAGATCAGCAGACCTCCCAGGGCAAAGAATATAAACCAGGTACTGACAAATTCTTTTGTAAAGGGCCAGACAGTAAATATTTTAAGCTCTGTGGGCCATACGGTCTCTTTTTCATTTATTCAACTCTGGTTTTGTCTTGGGAAAGAGGCCAAAGATGATGTATAAACATATCTTCAGCTTGTGGCCCACAGGCTATAGTTAGCTTACCAATGATATAAACTTGTGATGTGAAGGTCTAATGTTACTAGTATCCTATGATACTGTTTTGGTTTAGCATCAAATATTGATCAACTTCCGGAATGATTCTGACCATTTATTGGCCTTTCTTGAAATCGCTGCTCAACCATTTACTAGATCTATGACCTTAGAAAAAGGTCTAATCTCTGAGCTTCACTTTCCTCCTGTACAATATGGGAAGTATAATAACACTACCTGTCTGATAGATTATTGGAAGGACTTCAGGAGGTGATCCGTGGGAACGGGTGCTTAGCCCAGCATTTGATTTAAGGTGAGCATTCCGTAAGTGCTGGCCTTCCTGTGTGTGGCATTATGAAACCTCAGGCCAGAGAAGGGTTCAGAATTGAGGAGAGACATAAATTCTTCTTGCTTTCCTTTCCTGTTAACCTCTGGATGAATACTATAGATTTTTAAAAAATGTTTGTTTTCTAACTAGGAGTTTGGGGATGATTCTCTTCACTTATTGTCCAGTGATGCCAACAAAATACACTGATGTTCTAAAACCTTGGCGCTACCCCTGATTACAGTGGCTTTTTTGTTATTTCTGTAACTTATCCAGTCTTCTGCAAGTAAGAGGTGTGAGGGAGAAATGTGAAATGGATGAGTTTAAAATTCTGAGTTGAAAGGGAGATATTGATTTATAATTGTTGTGGATCCAGCCATATAATTTCTGAACATTTTATTTCTTCATGGAGTAAATGTGGGTAAAGCTGCAAGTTTCATAAAAACAATAAGAAGTATTAAATCTGAGCATCAAGAACGCAAACTAGGAGACTGGACCTGGAGGGTCGAGCGACCCAGCCCGTTAAGTTACAGAGGAAGTGTTGCCTTTGGCTTGTCGTTTATTTTCTTTGATTTTCACAAACTCTTCATTGTGAAATGAGAGCCTGGAAAAACATAGCAGAAAAATATCACAGAGAGAACATAAAGGTCAAAAACAACAATGGGGAAGGCAGTGTGTTCTAAGGATTTTTATTACTCCACCCACTTCTGCTTGCCTGTTAGGAACATTATTACTTCCTCTTGCCGTCATAAAACAATGCCCTGATCTCAGCAAGGACCATGTTTCCACAGGCCCAATTGTCCATTCCTTGGGTGAAATGTAAATTAGAGTCACTTGGCTAATCACACAGAGGGTAGGATTAATTTCAATAAACATACCAGTTATATCTATGCTGTAATTGAAGTTACCTTCAAAACATCCCTGTTACCATCCACTATTTAGTTCTAGATAGAAACATCAGAACTTTTCTGGCATTAAAATTATCTTTTCTTTTACTTTTTTTTTTTTTTTTGGTGACAGGGTCTCGCTCTGGTTTTGTCATAGCTCACTGTAGCCTCGAACTCCTGGGCTCAAGCGATCCTTCTGCCTCAGCCTCCCAATTAGCTGGGACTGCAGGAACATGCCATCATGACTGCCTGTTGGTTTTTTTTTGTTGTTGTTGTTGTTGTTTAATTTTTTGTAGCGATGGGGTCTTGCTAGTATATGTTGCTCAGGCTGGTCTTGAACTCCTGGCCTTAAGCAATCTTCCTGCCTGGGCCTTCAAAGTAGAAATCTGATTTTTTAAAGCTATTACTATCACTGTGACCCAGATCCTGCCCATATGACTAAATTCACTTTGGGTACCATCCATTTAAAAAATTATATTACAATTCTAGCTATCTGCCACACATTTTATTTACTTTTTAACATGCAAATAAAAAGATTTTATAACCATAAAGTGTATCACAAATGAAAGGTAGTGTTAGTGCTTTAGCACCCACCCCCAAAGAGAACTATCTACAGTAGATATAGGAAATGCCTTTGGCTGTTGCGTAAATATAGCACTCTGCCACTCTGACAAGCACTGCTTTTTTCTGAGTCTTGACTCTCTCTTCTGTGAAATGAGAGGGAGAGAGAAGGGGAGAAATTATCACCAGGGTTCCTTCAAGTCCTCCCATTCTGGGAGGTGAGGAAATTCGGATTCTCTACACTACAAAGGTAACAAGTTCTCATAAGGCTCGTGGGGTTTCCTTCTTGGGTGCTGGATGCCTCCTATCCTAAAAGCAGAGAAAGGGACTTCTTTCTAGTGCATGAGGAGCATGAGTATTTTCATTTGTCTGCAGCAAGTTAGCAGATTTTTTGTTTTTTTATTTTTTGAGACAGGGTTTTGCTCTGTCACTCCAGCTAGATCACAGTGGCGTCACCCTAGCTCACAGCAACCTCAAACTCCTGAGCTCAAGCGATCCTCCTGCCTCAGCCTCCCAAGTTAGCTGGGACTGCAGGTGTGCACCAACATGCCAAGGATAATGGAGCAGGTTTTGTTCAAAGACCAGGGCAAGTATAGATGCTGCCTTACCTTAGCCCCCAAGAAGCCAGTTCAAGGACTTAGAACCCTGTCATCAAGGTTTAAAGGAGGGAACACAGCAAAGCTCTTTATAATTGGTCATGTACAAGGCAGATGTTGATCTCTGTTTTTAACAAGAACTGGAGTTGGGGCCCTTGACATATTAATGCTTCACCCTTCACTAGATGGGCGTTTAAAAAAAATCTGTAGCATCTGTGCATTGTTGAAGGTACATTCTTCTGGCAACCTTACCAACCTTAGCTTGTGCCGACATTGGACATTTCTGGTTCTGCTTAGGTGTTCTCCAGGGAACCAGCGTTTCATCAACACCATCTATGATATTTATTTCTACTTCTTACAGCCAGAGCATAAAATAGAGAAAAAGAAAAAGGAAACAACTTCTTCCTTCCACTCTCTTTTTCTTTTTTATCTTTTTTTATGTATAAATTTAAGGTGTACAACATGATGCTTGATGTAAATACCATAGTGAAATGATTAGTGCAGGTAAACAATTTAATATAGCCATCACTTGCCATGGTTACCTTTTCATTCTTTTTTATAGTAAGAGTGCTTAAAATCTACTCTCTCAGCAAATTTCCAGTGTACAATACAATATTATTAGCTATAGTCTTCCTGCTGTACATTAGATCTCTAGACTTATTTATCCTACATAACTTCAAGTTTGTACTCTTGGAATTACATCTTCCCATTTCCTCCCCTTCCTTGCCCCTGGCAACCACCATTCTGCTATTTCTAGGTATTTGACTTTTTTTAAAATTCCACATATAATGAGATCATGCAGTATTTTTCTTTCTGTGTCTGGCTTACTTCACTTAGGATAATGTCTTCCATGTTTATCCACATTATTGCAACTGGTAGAGTCTCTTTTTTTTTTTTAAGGCTAAATAATATTGTATGTATGTACCCCAATTTTTTTTACCCCCTCATGCTTCCACAAACACTTAAGTTGTCTCCATATCTTGGCTGTATGAATAAGGGGAAAAGCTCCTGGACATTGGCCTTGCAAATGATTTTTTAGATATCATACCAAAAGCACAGACAGCGAAAGCAAAAATGAGTAAGTGGGACTCCATCAAACTAAAAAACTTTTGCATAGCAAAGGAAATAATAAAAAAAAAATGAAAAGGCAGCCTATGGATTGGAAGAAAATATTTGCAAGCCGTATATTCAATAAGGAGTTAACATCCACAATAAAGAACTCACACAATTAAATAGCAAAACCCCCAAATAATCCAATTAAAAATGGACAACAGACCTGAATAGACATTTTCCCAAAGAAGACATAAACATGGCCAACAGGTATATGAAAAGGTGCTCAATATCAGTAATTATCAGGGAAATGCAAATCAAAACCACAATGAGATGTCACCTCATACCTGTTAGAATGGCTATTACCAAAAAGTTAAGATGCTGGGGAGGAAGTGGAACAAGAGGAACCCTAGTGCACCGTTGGTGGGCATGTAGTTTGGTACAGCCATTATGGAAAGCAGTGTGGAGGGTCCTCAAAAATTTAAAAATAGATTTACCATGTGGTCCAGCATCCTTCTTTGGCGTATATAACCAAAGGAAAGGAACTCAGTACCTTAAGGAGATACTGCACTCGCGTATTCACTGTGTGCGTGTTCAATGACTGAGGCAGCTGTGTGTAAGTTTGGGGTCTACTGCTTCTGCGCGACCTGTTTCCTTGGGCGTGGTCTCTAGCTTCACAGGCTGCCCTCAGGTCCTCGAGGACCCAGCCAATGCGTCGAAAGTGGGGCAGTGTTTGCTAGGGCCTAAGGGGCTGTACCTCAATAAAAGTTCAACAGAAGTTACATGGCTCTAACATATTTCCCCGACAGGCTTTAACACTTTGTATGGAATTCTCCTATCCATCTGACCTTTAAATTAAAAATGAAACGTAAACATGTCATCTGAGAGAGGTCGTGCAGTAAAGTTCAACTGCCCAGAAACTAGGTTCTCATCCTGGAGTTCTTCCTCTCTCTTATCAACTAACTCTCCACCTCCCTCATTTAATCAAGTAAGTTCCAGGAATTTTCTTCCCAAATAGTCCTCAGACCCATCTGTCTGTTCTTCGTCATTCCCCCCGCCACCCTCTCCCTTCAGGCGACAGAACGGAAACTCTGGAACCGAACTCTTTGGGTCTTAATCTCGTCCCCACCACGTGCCAGCTATATGACCTTGTGCAGGTTAAGGTCGTGAAGCAGCTACCGATGACAATGACGAACTGGTGCTTCCTGCTCCCGCCCCTCCTGCATCATCTTCAAATCTTTGGCGTTGCCCCGCAGGGGCTCCCTAGGCAGGTGGCTCCAGGGCAGACAAACGTGAGGAAGAAAGCAAACGCTTTGGGCACAGCGGCTTGGTGGCGTGTGGACAGCCTTGCCCCTCGCACTGCTTGGCGAGCATCATGCCCACCCTCACAACTGGGCGCGGGCTTTGGTGATTGATGTGGACTGAATGTTTGAGTCCCCCTCAGAGTCATCCGTTGAAGCTCAGACCTCCAGCTTGACTGTATTTGGAGACAGGGCCTGTGAAGAAGTGACAAAGGTTAAGTGAGGTCATAGTGCGGGGCCCTAATCCAGTAGGGCTGGTGCCCTGATAAGAAGAGGAGGAGACCCCAGAGCACTTTCTCTCTGTCTGTCTGTCTGTCTCTCTCTCCCTCTGCACATGCACTGAGAAAAGGCCACCTGAGGACGTAGCTAGAATGCTGCCACCTGCGAGCCAGGAAGAACGCCCTCACCGGAAACCCAGTCAGCGTAACCAGGTCTTGGACGCGCAGCCTCCTGAACTGTAAGACGTAAATGTCTGTTGTTTGGGCCCCTCGGTCTCGGGTTCTGCTATGGCAGCCCAAGCAGACTAATACAGGGACCATTTAAGCAAGGTTTTTAATGTTTCTGAGCAAAGCTTCATTTCCTTATCTGTAGAATAATTATGCCTGCATTTATTTATTTAAAAAAAAAAAACTGGCCTAGGCTTAGTATAGGGAAATGTTCATTTCTAATAAAACTCATTAATAGGGAGGCCAGTCTACAGTCGTCCTTCTTATAATGATTTATTTTTTTGGACAGTCTCAATTTTTTTTGAGGACAAAAAGGCTATAAGTGAATGAAGGAAAGAGGGAAAGAAAACAATCAACTGAACGTGCAGGGCTGTTCTCCGAAGAATCATCCGTCACCGTGTCCTGCCACCCGCCACCTCTGCTTCCTGAATTTCTCCTGAATCCGTGTGCGCCTCCGTGTACCCAGGGCTGAAGTTCTCGCCGCTCTCCTCTCCTCTCCTCTGTCCACTCCTCCCCTCCGCTGCCCTCCGCGCAGTTCCCTCAAGGTCTCCACGGCCTCAGTCTTTCCTCCTTGCGGTCACCTCCAGGCGGCAGCCAGACAGTCCTTCTCGAATGCTAACCTGTCGGTCTTGCTTCTCTGTTCCTGACCCCCCTGCTCTGCAGATAAAACCCCAAGTCTCCAGTGTGACTCACAAGGCGCCTCAGGGTCTCTCCACTCTCGGACTTAGCTTCTGCGAGCCAGCAACGCTGAATTTCTTTCAGTCCCTCAAAAGCCCCAAGCTCTCACTTCTCTGGGTCCTCTGCTTAAGACATTCCGCTTCCTCTTACACTAGAGGCTGATTTCATTGTTTCTTATCCTCAAAGTCTCAGCTGTGCTCACTGCCTTCCAGAAGCTTCCTCTGATCCCCATCCAGGATAAGCATGCCGTGCTTCCCTGATACCCTGCTCCCTGCTGTTGCATGCCGTTCCGCCACCACCTGTGTTTCCTCATCGCCCATATTGCCTCGCTCCCATCAGCTCCCTGAGGGCAGGAACTGTGACTACCTTGTGCCTTCAACATCCGGCACAGCGTGTGGCACTGAAGGGGCTCTGTGTAGACTACAAACAATCGTACCAGTCACTTCAGTTCAGAGAAACGCTTGCAAACTGATTTTATCAAACACCTCACTTCTGGAATATCCCTTTTTAATCCTTCTGCCTGGGCCCACATTAACGTTTGCCTTTTCTTTTCCTTTCATTCACTCCAGACCACGAGGGCCGGGCATGTGACAATTATCTCAAATAAGCCCAACTTTACTACCTACCGTTACTGAGTAATTAAGGACCTTTCTGGGTCTCTGTCACACGCCTAGGTCTGGAATGTGTTTTCCTTCCAACACCATCCTGCCGAGAACGGTGCACACCGAGGAGAAAGCAGTGACTCTGCAGAGGGAGGAGGTGGAGAGTCCCCCACACTAACCGTTTGTGTGGGGTTCCCACGTGGAAGGAAACCAGAATGGTAGGGAAGAATAAAGGACAAGAGGCAGAGAATAAAGGGCAACACATATTACATCTCATGTTCTGTAATGCTGTGGTCCCAACCCCTGGGCCCGTGGCCTGTTAGGAACCGGGCCACACAGCAGGAGATGAGTGGCAGGCAAGGGAGCAAAGAAAGCTTCATCTGTATTTGCAGCCGCTCCTCACCACTCAGTCACTGCCTGAGCTCCACCTCGTGACAGGGCAGCGGGGGCTTTAGAGCCTCATAGGAGCTCGAACCCTGCTGTGAACTGCGCATGCGAGGGATCTAGGTTGTGTCCTCCTTATGAGAATCTAATGCTGATGATCTGAGGTGAGGCTGAGGAGGTGGCGCTAGCTCTGGGGAGAGGCTGCAAATACAGATCATCATTAGCAGAGAGGTCTGACTGCACAATAAATGCAATGCGCTTGAATCACTCTGAAACCGTCTCCCCGCAACCCGCTGTCCTGTAGAAAAATTGTCTTCCATGAAACTGGTCCCTGGTGCCAAAAAGGTTGGGGACCACTGTTGTAGAGGACGTTGTGGTTATGGGCTATTCTTTTCTTTTTCTGGTTCTTTCTTGTGCACACAGAAATCACATAGGCTGTTTCATCGAGTCTCCATGAGTAAAAAGCTTATCCCCAAAAGAGACGTGAAAAGAAGGGTTTTCCTAATGCTGAAATAGACCGTAGAAGGGCAAGTGTTTGTCATCAGCCTCCACAGGGTATAACTTTGCAGCAGCCCCAGTGTCATTCCATCTTCTGCCCCCTGCGCCCTAAATTAGGAACGCCAGGTTGGCCTGGTAACTGCAAGGCTAGGGGTTTCCCTTGGACGATGTGCTCTCAAAAGATGCCTCAGGAAGGACGACAGAGCCTTGTCCAAGCTCCAGCTGTGTCTCTGGCACAAACAAAGACCCTGTGTTTACATGCTAAGGGTGTTTTGTTCATACACAGTTAGCATGTTTGTTCAGTTATGCACCGCCTTCATTGTTTTGTAGAAAACAATATATAGTAAGTCATATAATTCACAAATTTTGGAAGCCTTGTTTTAGATGGACACAATGGGCATTTCTCATACAGATTCATGAAACTGTGAGTCAAACATGAAGGAATCTGACAATAATAATCTTTGTTGCTTGTTTTTTAAATTTATTAATTTTAGGTCTGGAGTTCAAACTCTGCCCCACAATGCCAAGGTTCACTACAACTATGCCAATTTTCTGAAGGACCAAGGTCGGAACAAGGAAGCGATCTACCACTACAGAACGGCCCTCAAGTAAGCGCCATACGGGGATTGTTGGCTGTTGTGTTCTGGTGACTCTTCTTTATTCCACTTGTCTCCTCCCCGTATGTGGGGGTTTGTTTCTCTTGACAGGGAATATGTTCTCAAAGGTGGCGCAGTTCTTTAACTCTCAGTCTTTTAGCTTAGTACTCAAGTGTGTTGTAAGTGTGATAATTCTACCTTGCTTCTAACTCTTTGTGTTTTCTTGTAAAAGCATTCATTGCTACACATTATTCAATGAAGTGACTCTCAGTTGAATATATATATATATATATATATATATCTGACAACAGAATTTGGTTGTCAAAAATATACTGGTAAGTTCTCCAGGTATTTATTCCAATGAATTCTTAATGGTGTGTATGTGAAAGGCTCTAGGCCTTCCCTGTCTGAAAGAACTTGCATGATGACATTTGGGTATAGAGATGAAATGCCCTGGTAGTTGTATTACTCAGAAAGAAAACGATAAGACAATTGATTACCATGCTGGGAATATGTTAATTGTGTGTGTGTGTGTGTGTGTATACGTACATTATCTGACACTCTTCTTGGATTCTTCCAGTGAAAGAGAGAATACGTAACATGTCCGTAGATACGATTTTAAGGGAAACTAAAAATGTAAGTTCTGCATTATCAGCAGCCATATGTAGATACTCTTTTGAATTGCAGCTCTGACTTTTAAGGTGATTTTCTCTAAAAGGTCCCAGATAATAAATGTACTTAACCTTCAACTCATGGAAGCATGATAATTAAACACAGCCTTGCAATCTCCAATTGTAGACAAAATAAAGCAAGGTGTATCCTCTCCTTTATGGAAGACTGTGATGCTCATAGAAGCCTTTCGAAGATGCTTCTTTACCTCCACAGACTGACCCACATTTGCTTGAATTTTCTGAGACTGTTCTGCTTTGGAATATGCTTAAAATACATTTACCAACCAAATCATAAATTTCACTAGGATTGCCTCAAGACTTAGTTTAAAATTGTCATGGTTATGTTCTACATAAGCATATTGTTCATCGATCAAAGGCTTTTAGACTTTAGGGCCTGTTACTTAATATTCCTTATGGCAAAAGTTTTAAGCCATACATATTGTTTGCTGTCAGATACTTTCCCAAATATTGTAAGAAATGTAAGTCCCAGAGGAATAATTATAACCAAGCTTTTCGTTGAAGAATAGAAGTTTTTATTAGGGAATAGAAGGTAGTTTTAAGATTTAATAAAGAATTATATTCTTTCACTTGAAGGTATTTTCCAAAGTGTTTACAATGCTTATCTCTGGTAGGCACGATTATGATTTTTTTTTCCTTTATATTCTCTTGTGTGTTCCTTGTGTTCCACAACAAACATCTATTACTTGTACAATGAGAAAATGTCATTTTTAAAAAGGCATATTCCTTCAAGGGTACATATAAAGTATATTTTGGCGTTACTAATTAATGTTTAACAATTTTAGATGGCATTCTTAAAGGAAGGAAAAAGAGAACTAAGTTTGCTAAAGAATATTGGTTAAAAGGAAGTGTATCAATATATTTCTAAATTTGTTTTATTATAACAGACTATTTTCTGTCAAGTTCAAACAGAGAAATAAGGCAGAGACTAAGGCACAGCTTGGGGCAAAGGTATAAATTAAGCAAAATTCTCTGGCAGTTGATTTTACAGAATTATAGGTGGTTGGGTACTTCCGCTTCTTTCCCGTGAAACAATAAAAATAAATGTTTGCTTCAGCAACCGGCTTCTGGAAGAAATATGTCTCTTGAGAAATGGGTAAAAACAATTAAAGCTATAAATATACTGCACAGTAATTAGTGAAATATTTTATGCTCTCAGACTAGGTTCAAAATGCTTCTGATTATAATATTTTTCTGTGGATACCTCTGTGGTGAATTTTCAATGGATGTGGGTGTTTCTGTTTTCGCTTTTATAAAAAAATAAATAAATTGTCACTCTTTGTGTTAGAGAGAAAAGGAAGATGCCAGGACTATTCATCATGTCGATGGTTATTTATCCTTGGAGACTGGAAGATTGCCCTTATTGTGGTATTGCTGTCTCTTTGTGGAAGTTGCTGAGACATGGATTCCTCTCTCTCCAACTGTTCCACACCTCTACTTCAACTTTAGTGTATCTGATGTTTGCCATATTTGCACACAGCAAGAAAGAGAGCAATTAGGGAAATGCAAGGTTAAAGGCGTTATTATCTGAAATCAGTTCTAACAATTATCCATTACTGTTGTAATGACTGTATAGATCCAAAGGCAATACTGAAGTCAGTCACAAGGGTTGTATCTATACCAGTCTCTCTCTGGCTGGCTTATAATCCTAAAAATAGCACTATATTAAGTTGGTAATTATATATGACATGAATATTCTGCTTCTTTTAAACTTTGTTTATTTTGTAAATAATGCAGAAGTACCAGTGACTTCTCCTCCCTTTTGGTAGACCTTATTTATTATATTTCTGTAATGCAAGGGAAATCTCCCCTGGAAAATGCTGTAGCTAAGGTTATGTATTTGGTTTAAGACCCAAATCATCAAAGAAAAATGTCAGAACTCTTTCCTTAAATCCTCAACAAACACGATAGTTAGCTTTGCTTTGCAGTGAGGGGCAGCTCTCATGTCTATACCTACTGCAGTACTATAAAGCCGGGGATTCTCTGTATTGGAGAGTCAGAAAAACACTAGCATATCTGCCATATGGCTCCAGAGTGTTCCAACCATTCAGTTACCCTGGAGAACATTTCTAACATTCCACCTCACATGGTGGGAATAGAAAGTTCTGAGACCACCCAACAATTCAGCTTCTCTTACATAAGAACTCCCAGGAAATGCCTAGTCCATAAGCCCAAAAGGAGAAATAGTGACCCCGCCTGAATAAAGTGGAAGGATAGTAAATGTGTACTTGGTCAATTATGTACATTGTTGATTAGCTTAAAAAGTCAGTTAAAAGTGGACAATCATAAAACAAATAAAGCACACTCTTGAGTATTTTATTTTACCCTGAAATTTCATATGTACATCTATTCACCAATCTTCTAATGTCAAATCAAGTCCTTTTCTTTAAGAGTCTACTGATTAGAATCTGCAAAAACCACATCCATAATTCATTGCTATGATTATCAGTTTCAATATTTTAAATTGGAATAAAAATTTTAAGACATTTGCAAAGTAATTTGAGTAGACTGAGATTTTTCTGATTTTTCTCCACCAGCCTTACGGTTACTTTACTGACATCTAATTCAACAGCGATTTTTTTTGAACTGTCCTTTTTTGGGTATTTTCAGAGTATTTACTTTTTTCCATAGAAATAATTCTTTTTTCACACTTAAATTTTTATCAGTTTACAAGACCAGTCTCTTTTATATTGGCACAGCTAAATTTTCTATTGCATTTTTAATGCTTCTATACAAAAGAAATCCGCACCTGCTACTTAATCGGCTAACACAGGGTAAAGGAGAGAACTAAAATCTTTCTAATTGGAATTTGTTGAATGTGTGAAATAGAGACTGTCATGATAATAGTGTCTAATTGATATAATTCTTTGTACTCCTTCCTGTATGGATAACTAGAACTCTACAAGGAGATTCCGTTAAACTGTGATAAGTGCTTAGGGAAAAAAGGAAGTAATAATGGAATGAGTACTGAAGAAATACCATATAGTTAGCGTCTAAAGAAGTCTGACCATGACTAAATAACCACTGTTCTTTGATGTCTTAAACATGTCAATAAGATTACTTTATTACAATTCCTTTTAATAATGCTGTTTATAAAACTATTGTCTGTTAAGTTCAAACAGAGAAATAAGACATCATACCCTAAGGCACAGCTTGGTGTGAAGTTTGAACATGTTTTAATAATCAGGAGTCAATGAGTATTTAAAAAATCTTTTACACAGCCTATTTTGAATGAACATTTTAAAATAACTCTCTCATGACTACAGGTGGCCTTGGATACCATCTGCCATGTATTTCTGGGAAGAATTAAAATTCCAGTAACATTTGTTAGCCAGGTTTAACAAGCAGAGATGGATCTTTAGCTGGTGTGCTGTTTTCATTTATAAAAGTCTAAATATGCTTTCTAATATCACAAGTAGACACTCGAAATTATTTTTGTCTCTTGTTGATGAAATTACATTCTCTCCATGTATATATATATATATATATATATATATATGTTGCATTATTAAATCTGGCAGTTTTATTCATTAAATTCAGGAAATTAAACATTATTTTGTTCAGAAATGAACTAGAATTTAAGTCATATTGTGACCATTACTTATGAACTGAATTTCAATATGAAAGCTCCATAATTTTATCTTCAAAAAACTTTCACTCTCTCTGGCTGTCTTTTTTTTGCCTTATACCACTTTTTCACTTAAAAGACTCACTTAGGCGTTGTTCCCCAAGACACAGACGCCAAGGCAGAGATTTGCACGCAGGAAGATTATTAAGGAGTGCCCTCGGGAACACCGAGGAGGAGGCAGAGTGGACAGAGGGAGATGTTGAGATGCAGTGCAGTTCCAACGGAGGCCTCAGCCCATCCCATGGGGAGTGTGCAGCTGGGATGGCACCTCAGTTGTCCCGAATGCAGGGAAGAGATTTGCCTTTACACCACCCCCTTTTCAACCAGTTCCTGCTGCCAGGACAGGAGTATAGCCTCGGGCGAAGCAGCTCCCTGAGGCTGAGAGCAATGCCCAGAGAGGAGCTGGGCTCTGAGCTGTCAGCAGCCTCCACTCCTAGCAACCGGGGGGAACATACCCGACACCCACAAGGGGACTCTGGGTGATGCAACATGGCATCCAGTGCACCAGCTTCATGTATGACTCTTACATAAGCAAATAGGACAGGTTTAGCAGAATAAGGTTTAGGTTGTCTGTTAAAATGAGAATAGGGAGGCTGCCTACCTCAGAGGGTTGGAAGATTACAAGAGATTAAAGGCTGAAAGTGTGTGTTTAGATACGTGGCCATGACACACTCAGTAAATGTGACCAGCATAGGCAGAATCCGAGCACCACCTTCCGCCTCCGCTGCCCATCGCCTCTCACCGGCAGTGCCGTAGTAAGCTCCTAACTGGGCTCCTGGTTTTCACCTCTCCTGGGGACAGGGGATGTTCCACTCACAGCAGTCCCCAGCTCAGAAGGCTCCAGCGGCCGCACCTCACTCACAGGGAAAGTCAGATCTGCTGTGGTGGACTCCAAGTGGCCCTACCCCGCCTGGCCCCACACGTCCCCGGGCCACCTCCTGCTGCTCTTCCTGCTCGCTCCACTCCAGCCATGCCGGGCTCCATGCACACCCCAGTCCCCCCACTTTCCTCTCTCTCGGGTTCTTCACTCCGTTCCTTCCCCCCCACCTGAACGGCTGCCTCCCTCGAGTCCTTCAGCCCTCCTCGCACGTGCAGCCCTCTCGGTGAGGCCTCCCCGGCCACGCTACTTAGAATTGCAAGCTCTGCCAGTGTACCCTAGTGAAAGGAGCAGCCTTGCAAAATTAACAGGAAAATACCTAATCCCTCAGTTTCCCCAGTAATGTTAAAGATCAGTCCTGTGAGTTCTCTCGGTAACAGGCACCCTGCAGGAGTTCTGTTTTGCACAGCTTCTGAAAAGAGCTGACTGGACTGAAAAAGAGATGTAAAGGTCTCTCTTTCAAAATTGTTTCTCAAGAATCTGCTTTTACGGAGTTCCTGAGTAAACAGCAGAAGAAGGAGCTACAGCCTCAACCATATCTCCAGGACAGACTCACACCTCCTGTGATAATCCCTTCTCCGAGGAAAGGCAGGAAACCAACTCCTGGACTTTGACATCCTTGCAGTTTTTGTTATCTACCTGCTGCTGCTTTTGTTATCAACTTACAACCATCCCTATTTTTTGTCCCCCTTAAAATCAACGAGCCACTTGGCCTCATTGCTGGCACCCCCTTCTCTTTCTTTGGGATGCCACGCCCATCTCCCTGCTCTCTTCGCCCCCAATTCTCTCTCTCTCTCTCTCTCATTCTCTCTGTCCTTCTAAAGGATAAAATAAGCCTTTAACTTTTATATATTAATCTCTCAGTGAGAAATCTTTCTGCACCTGTGGGTGAACACCTACCAGGCTTTCCACCCTAACACCTGTTCCCCTTCTGTGCTTTGTTTCCTTCCACTGCATTTCTCACCCTCTACTATAGGTACCTATTGTTTTGCTAACTGTCCATGTTCTTCCACTAAATAGCAAACCCCTGGAGAGCAGAAATCTTTGTCCGTATTCCCAGCAAGGAGGACAGTGCCAGGAACATGGTGCTTAGTAAATATTTGTCAAATGAAGTAATACTACATATAAACATCATAAACAACATAAATCCAAGATCACGCACCTTCCTTCATAGTACTTATAAAATAAAAGAGAGAGAGAGAGAAACAAAATCACACACTGGGTAAGTCTCCCATGGCCTCTGACCCCAAATCCGGTTATTTTTCCTCTCCACCAAAGCCATTTCCTATCCATCCCGCCACAAAAACCAGAGTTCATCGCGGTCACCCCAAGCCTCTGAGAAAGGTGAATTATGGTCACCGTATCTATTTAAAAGAGTAGAGTAGTATTTAATTCAGTAAATTTTCCAACTTCTAGAAGTAAATTCTCAGGAATCAGGACAATTCGACCTTTTAAAATGACTCATTTCCGAAGGACATCCGAGAGCCAGAGTTTTATTCTACTTAGTCTTGGAAAATCATCAGGGTGGAGTCCTTCTGGATCACTGTTGGAGGTTAGCCATTGTGCGAGGTCAGATGATTTAGCTGGCCCTTTGTAGGACAGTGTGTCACATTTCCCTTAATTGCATTTGAGGTTTTTTCCTCTAAAATTATCTATAATGGATCAGAAGGGGTGGGGTGCACTGCAAAAAGAAGGTGACAAGACTTATTTGCTAGGTATTAATGGCAATTTCAAACAATCAAAGAAGCAGACCAATACAATTATCAGCCCTCCCCAAGTACAATTTAGTGATATGATTCAAATTTTATAACATGAAGGAACTAGGCACTTACAATATACCAGAAACAAATATGGTTGAAAATACACTGTCAACTTCTGAAATGAAGTTTACTTTGTGAATTTTTAGTCCAGTGAAATGAAAGTTTTATGGTGGAATATTTTTCCCAGTCGTGTTTGTCTTGTGGATTCTGTTTTTTTCAACAGGAAATAGAAAATAAACATCTGACCTTAGCATAGTTAACCTCAAATAAATTAATGCGTGGAATGAAAATCAGACTAATAAATCAGGGTGTGTATACTCTGAAAGGAAATTGCAAACTGGAGCACGTGATTCAAAATTCTTTGAACAATGAAATGCCTTATAAGGTACTCGGATAATGAAACATTAACAGCATCTTTAACTTTTGAACAGAGTGTACACAATTTAAAGTAAATGACTGAAATACAATATAAAACCAAGCTTTGGTCCTATACAGCTTATGTCTGTGTATCTTTAGTTGAGGTTAAAGCTTAAGAAGAGTAAATGGAGAGCATGTATGCACATCTTATACACTTACTGAGTATTGTTAATTTTAAATAGCTTTCCATAGTACTGTGCTTTTTGGAGATATCATGATTATTTTATACAGCAGAAGACAAATTTTTCCAATGAACAACAATCTCAGTAGCCAAGCTTCCTGGGTATTGAGTTTACTTCATTTCTGCCAACGAAAACTAGTTCCTATAAGATCATAGTTGAATGAATTAGCCAAAGAAACAAAAAGGAGAAAGTATTGCAAATAGAAGCTCTAATTTGTAGCAGTGTATTTATTTGCTGAATTTTGAATGACAAATGAACTTTAAAAACATAGATTTGCAAGAACCATCTGCCTTCTTAACGCTTGAGAACACAAGCACTTCTGAGATGTCTTGTTTTCCTAATCAATCCTCAA
Source organism: Avahi laniger (assembly GCA_963575035.1). Lineage (NCBI taxonomy): Eukaryota > Metazoa > Chordata > Mammalia > Primates > Indriidae > Avahi > Avahi laniger. The sequence continues at coordinate 20,908 of CAUYSK010079988.1, read as the reverse complement.
CTGTAAAATAGTATAATAATTCCACTTAAGGAATTTTGAAGGTTAAATTAGACAATGTATGAGAAAGCAATTTAAAATGTAAAGCACCATGAACACATCCTAGGTCCTTTTGGACCCATTTTCTTTTGTTCCTGCCTTCCGTTTTTTCCTTAGACAACTGTTCCTTCCCAGTGACTTTTTCCTGTTAACATGTCGGTGTTCATTCTTCAAAAGGTAGATGACTGGAAATGGAGGGAATAATGTCCTTGACTGCCTGCTTTATAAATTGTACTTAAGGAAATGCCACTCGATAAAAATTAAGAACTGCTAAAATGCTTTAAATGGATGTTATGTTTATCAAGAGCCTAAACAATCCAATACTTGGGAAAAAACTCTCTTCGGCTCATAGAACTGTATCGCTATACCTAGATTTCTTTTTTAAAGACAAAAAGATGAGCTTCCTTGTACCACAGAATTATTTGACAAAATAACACATTGTCTGTAATATTAAAAATTAAACTCATAGAAATAAAAATAAAAATATAGCAAGAGAATCCCCATAAACATTATAAATGTTGAATAATACTGTGGGAAAGAAAAATCCAGTGCCTGTTCTTAAAAACAAGGCCTAGAAAAAATAGGCCTGAAAAATCACGACTCCACCCAGTTTAATGAATCTTTTGCTGAGGTTTTTTGGATGGGGAATGGAATCACCAGCAAAGCTTTCATAAAATAAACCCATAAGAGTCAAAGTCAAGATGGACTTAATTTATTCTGACAATTGATGTAGTAACATAGACATCTCTTAAACTATTCATCTTTCCAAAAAAAGATTCCCCTCCTGGAGACCTCAGGATTGAATTAGACCCAAGCTAATTCAAACACAAGTTTATTTAAAAAGTAAACCCAAAAAATGAATTTTGTCCTTACAAAGGTCTGCAGTAAACAGAAGAGTATATGTTTTAAGAAAATGTTTACATCTATATAAATGTTTTTAGATATTTTTCCTGACCTGGTTGTTAAGAATCGTTTTAGTGAAATTCAACTTTGTTTCCTAAATAATGCAGTGCTTGCTTTGGATTCTGTGAACCTAGTGAGAGAAAGGATATTGGTAGCAGACCCTTGCTATTTCCAGGAATAAGCAATATCTACACATTTCCCAGGTGGAGGACTGTGCTTGGTGGCAGAATTAGTAAGTTGCTCTAAATACTCTTGGGTGACACAGAGCCACTCCCCGGCGATAACCGGCCATGACGCCCTCTTCTGAGCACAAGGCGTATTAAAGCCTTTGGTTCCGTAGCGCTGCTATTTCTTTCTCTTCACTGCCCTTCACACTGCTTGTTCATGTTCAGGAGAGTTTAGGGTGGGGCAGCATTCTGTTTCTGACTTGGGAAAAAAGAGAGGAAGAGAGAAAATCACTTCTGTAGTCCGTGACCTTTGAAGTACATGATTGTTTATCTGCATGGTGTCAGGATCACGAGTGATGATAAAGTCTGTGAGACTGGGCTGAGCACCAGATGGCGCAGACAGGCACCTTCACACAGGCAAGCCCATTGTGGACGGTCTTATTGAACGTAGACTGTTCTTTTCCTTAGTGTTTCACCTCAGGTGTTTATTTTGTGGATTCCAAAGCCTAAAGAGATAAGGAAAAGAGAAAGTTTTAAGAAATGGCCTCTTCTGAGATAAAAGAAGGGACATGTTACGAATACGTTTTTCGTTACTGCTTGTCATAAAGGAAACAGGGAGCCCGGAAGTTGCCCTCACCATGTTCACTAAACAGCCCCTAAATTGTTCGGAGGCCAGAATGCTTTGCTTAACTTCAAAAACAGAAACAAAAGCTTCTTTGGAAGTATTTGAGTCCTGGCTGCGATGTGCTCTGTCTGCAGCCACTTCCAAAAAGCAGCCCCAGGACGTTTTTCTGGACGTGGAGTGAGTGGACAGGTACACGATCATTTTTGGCCTCTCATCGCAGCCCTCGAATCCTCTGCCAAGCGCTCCTCTGCCAGGAACTGTGAGGTTGGGTGTGAAAGGACGAGCTCCGGGGACCCTAAAGTTGTCTTTGCTAATTAAAGGTGATCAGAGAGTAGCAAACAACAGCTCCTGTGCTGGCTCTAAATGTATCTCTCCCAACAGCCTCCAAAGCTGCTGTGAATAATTAGGGCTTTCGGGCTTTGGGAAGAAATAATATCCATCTGAATTGATTCTGTCCCTTGTCAGTGAAGAGGCACATCACGAAGTGACTTTCAAGAAACACTAGTTCTGAGGGATGTTCATAGCTATTCTGTAAGTAAGTAAGGAAGGGTCAAATAAACTTAAGCAACTCTGGGCTGAGCAAAAGCAAAAAAAGCTGTGCAGCTTGTCTTCCTTGTCCTTCTTTTAATAGGAATCCTTTCTGTCCCTTGATCTTCTTAGGAGGTGCAGAACAGGGGACAAGCATAGCATTTGATTGTCAAGAGACTTGCAAGCACAGATCCTGTTGTTATTACTTGGGCTTTATCTTGGCATTTCTACATTAAAAGCCAGCTCCACAGGCTTATTTAACGGACTCTGGGTGACAGAGGTGAAGCAAACCGATTAGGCTGCTAAAACGTCCGCTATAAATGTATCAGAAACAACTCAATTATGTAGCCGTGCTGATTTGGCTTCTCTACGGTTTGAGTTAAGGAAGTAAATTAATTCCTTTCCTACCTCAATCAGCATAAATTTGGCTTACTGATGTACACCCCATCATTTGCTTTTGGACGTGGGGAATGCTGTCTTGCACTTCAATGTGCATTATTTAATTTTTCATTTCTAAGTGTTCCAAGTTCTCAAGATTTTCGGTCTGAGAACTATATCAGGGCAGTTGGAGCCAAATTGCAGTAGGAATTGGGAAATGAGATAAAATGGAAAAAAGATTTGGGATGGAGAGGCATTTTAGAGATACGGTTTATTTTATGAGCGGATGGCTCACGCCTGTAATCCTAGCACTCTTAGAGGTAGGCCGAGGCAGGAGGATTGCTTGAGGCCAGGAGTTCAACACCAGCCTGTGCAAGAGTGAGACCCTGTCTCTACAAAAAATAGAAAAATTACCCGAGCATGCTGGCACAAGCCTGTAGTCCCAGCCACTTGGGAGGCTGAGGCAGGAGGATCGCTTGAGCCCAGAAGTTTGAGGTTGCAGTGAGCTGTGATGACTCCAGTGCACTCAAGCCAGAGCAACAGAGCGAGACTCTGTCTCAAAAAAAAGATAGTTTCTTTTTATGGGGAGACATCATGGATCATCCTTTCTCAGTTATACTATTAAATACTGCTCTAATCCAAAGATGTTTATGAAGACCCCTCACTAAATGATCTCTCAGCATCTGATAAATAGCGGCTCTGTGCAGGCTGGTCAGCAGTGCTGCCAGGCCGGAAACTCAGCACCCAGGCAAGGAGGATTTTCTGTCACAGGAAGTTGAATATAATCCTAGGCTCCAAAGGACTAAAATGTATTTAACACTAGTAGTTTTGCATACTATTGATTCTTACACTATTCGAGATTTTTTTTTTAATTTTAATAGATTTAGGGGATGCAAATTGAATTCTGTTACATGTATATATTGTATAATGGTGGAATCTGAGCTTTTGGTGTATGTATCAGCCGGGTAGTATACATTGGATCCCATTGAGGGTTATTATTTATACCACTAAATGGCAAATATATGTTTCCCTGCCGTATTTCTGTACCTTCAGCTACAAAAATAGTTGACCCGTGAGATTTGACACAGGCAAACCATTCAAGTAAAGGAAGAATTCGGTGTTTCATTTTGGTTCTGGCATACCTGGGCAGCAGGGGCCGGGGGAAGAACAAGCGTATTGTGCCCAACTTAGAAGTTTTGGAAGCATCACAGCTTAATGTTTCTGACTTTTCAGGTTGTATCCACGCCATGCAAGTGCCCTAAATAACCTTGGAACGCTGACAAGGGACACAGCAGAGGCAAAGATGTACTATCAGAGGGCTCTCCAGCTACATCCACAGCACAACCGGGCTCTTTTTAATCTGGGCAATCTCCTTAAGTAAGTGGAACATTCACCCTTGAGCAGGCGGCCTTGTGATTTCAAGAAACTCTTTCCTTCTCAACACTCATTTAATTCTGCTATTGTTGGCTCTTCCTAGAGCTGATTAATTAGTATTTTCAAACTTTGGGAGCATGTAATATGCATCTCAATTAATTCTATCCCTTATCGATCAAAAAGAGTCTTTCCCAGAAATGTCTTTCTAGAAATACTAGTTCTGGCAGATGGTCATAGATTGTCTGTAAAGGGATAGGAATAGGGAATGGTTACAGGGTCAAATAAACTTAGGACATGCTAAGATAGTTTGTTTACTGCAAGAAGTTTTAATATGCTAATGCCTTGTCAATCTTCAAGACGGGACTATAGGATACAGCATTTCCCAAAGTTTTCTTTTTCTCTTTTTTATTTTTTGGTAAGGCACTTCCCAAGATAAATATTCCATAATATATATGTACTTCAGGAAAAGCAGTGTTCTCTGAAGGTGTAACCAAATGGTATAACCACAGCTCGTGTTCAGTTTGTATTAATATTGCAGGTAAGAACCAAAGTGAGGCTTACTTGGAATTCGTAGTGGTGACTTGACTCTTAGGAATAACTCTCAGGCACAATCACTGGTGTTTACTTTTCACTTGCTCCCATGATAAAGGTTGACAGTGTCATTAGAGTTACTGAAGTAAAGGGGTAGTTTTGCATCTTGTGTCTTTATTCATATAAAGTCTAGGCGTGTTGGTGATGGTCCTGTCACTGACAGTAGTGACAATGGTGGTGATTACGGAATTTAGCTTCTAAACTTTAAAAAAAAAAAAGATTAAAAAACAGAAATGGATATCTATTGAAATAAAAAAAATAAAAATAAAAGGTAAAAATAGCTGGAATCAGAGAGTAATGATATATTTATCTATGCTTGTCATAGTGCTGACAGTGCACATACTTACTGAATGTTTCCATCTCTTAGCTTCTGGAGAGCACATTTGGCTGCCCCTCCAATATCTTTAAGGCTAATGGTTGACTTTGTTCTTTTATCCTTTCCCTAGCAGGATTGTCTCCATTGCCTCCGTAATTCAGCATGATGCATCTTCTTCACTTTCCTGTTTACTCCTTGACTTTTACATATTCACATAGATATTGGTCCTCCTTACTAAGTGTGTGTGTGTGTGTGTGTGTGTGTGTGTGTGTTTATATTTTTATTTAATCTCATTTGAACAGAACACCTGGAGATAGTTAATCACAGAACAATCTAATATAGTGTAAGCTGATAGGTGCCATCCTAGGTCTGAAGTTTTATGTTTAAGAATGGCTTTATTGGCCAGATGTGGTGGCTGACACCTGTAATCCCAGCACTTTGGGAGGGTAAGGTGGGAGAATTACTTGAGGCCAAGAGTTTGAGACCAGCCTGGGCAACATAGCAAGACCCTGTCTCTACAAAATATTAAAAAATTTGCTGCGTGTAGTGGTGCACACCTGTAGTCCCAGCTACTTAGGAGGCTGAGGCAGGAGGATCGCTTGAGTCCCCAGGAGTTTGAGATTACAGTGAGCTATGATGAGGCCACTGCACTCTAGACTGGGTGACAGAGTAAGACCCTGTCTCAAAGAAAAAAAAAAAAAAGACTTTATCCATATGCTAGAACACAAAATTAAGGGAACACTACACAAAAATGAATAAGTGCCAAGAAAGGACAGTGAAATAAAGTGAAAGAAATAAAGCATAAATCAAAACTAAATAAACTTAATTTTTAAATTATTATAGATAACTTTGGTAAAACTGAATAAAAACAGAAATGATGAAAAACAACTGAGAATGAAGAAGTGCGTCACTGTGCCAAAAAAAAATATTTTAGTAAAAGGAAGCTCCCTTTAAAAATAATAAATCAAAATGTGAGGAAAATTGGTTCTATTTATTGTATATAGCTAAATATAGGTCGATATGATGCTTTTATTTTACTCTATTACTTTTATGAGCACTTATTTCTTTATGTGAAGTTTGAAAGACTCATGTCTTAAAGTCATTGTTGCATCTGTATATGTCCTACTTAGAGTCCAAATAACTTCATGGCTGTATAAATCCTGTGAATGCCTTTTGGGGTACTTGGATTATATAGTACTGGTTTCAAAAATAATACAGATGAGTATTTTTTCCAAAGAAACGAAATATAACGGCTTAGCTACAAAATAACATATATTGTTAAGAATGCTATTCTGCAGATGTGATCATAATATTAAGCTGAATGCAGCTCTACTTGAAAATAAAGGAAGATATTCTTTCATGTCATCTTGCCAAGACCTGAGCAAAAGATGGATACTCTAGCCTTCCTTTTTCACTTCCCATCTTATTACCACTAACGTCTTGAATTAGTATGTGTGAGTTAAAAATACAAGAAAGTATATTTTGGAACTTGGCAGTGGCTACTTTTCATAGTAAGAGGAGTCAATGGGTAACCAACATGGGATTTTTTTCTCTCTCTTTCAGTAAAAATCAATTCTTGATGATTATTCAAATCAGTAACAATGCCTTACGTTTGTATAAGATTTTGCCGTTTTCCTAGTGCCTTGTTTTAATGACACCCTTCCAATAAGTCTTTACAGTGAATAGGAAGGAGGAGAAGGCAAGGTCCCGAGAAGTCAGGTGCCATGGACAGAGTCCTACTTGCTTGCCTTCTGTTCCTTCCCAGCACACACAGAGCGGAGTGTCTCAGTGGAGGTCAGTCTTAGAGTCCGGCAGATTAAAATAACGATAGCAGCTAACACGTGTGTCATACTTTCCATTTTACTTTTTAAAATATTCATTTTTTAATCCTTAGAACAGTCTGTTGTGAGAGGTATTACCATCCTCACCCCCATTTTACAGGTAAGGAAAACCAGATTCAGAGGTTTTATCTGACCTTGGCCTGGGCTGTGGCTGACCCAGGATTGAACCCCTGCCCTTGGACTCCTTGTCCTGTTCGCTTTCCATTACCCGTGCTGCCCAAATAGCTCTCCAGTCCAGAAACTACATTATGTTGAACTATTTAATGGCATATGATAGCCTTTTGGGAGAAAGGGCCATCCATCCTAACTGTCTTTCTTAAGAAACAGTAAAGTTGGTTTACATCACCCTAAGATTGCATTGCTAAGTGACAGAGCAAGGTGACCCTGAAAACAGCAGGGCTAATCTACATTTAGATAACTCTGAGCTTTACTCTACGTACCGTAATACATTTCTAAGCCAATAGCAATGGGTCAAAAGCAAGAAGAGGATAAGAATATTTTAAAGTTGGTTTGACTTGATCTGTTTTAGTGTTTATTTAAGATTTACACCTTATTTCTCTATTGAGTTAACTTTCAAATTATCACAGTTAACTAGGCCACAGCCTAGAGCCACACTGCCCAACAGAAATATGACAGCCATACATGTAATTTAAATTTTTTAGGTAGCCATATTCTAAAACATAAAAAAGTGAAATTAATTTTAATAATAGATTTTATTTAACCCCAATATATCCAAATCATTATTTTAATATGGATTTAATATCAAAACTTAATTTTTAAAATTTAATATGTAAAAAATAAAAAATATTAATAAGATGGGATACATTCTTTTTTAAAAAAAAACTAACTCTTTGGAATCCAGTGTATGCTTTACATGCACAGCACATCTCAGACCAGCCATATGCCAAGTGTTCAATAGTGTCTACTCTATTGGACAGCACAGATGTTTATTAATAACCTTGAGAGAAATATGAGTCTTTGTCCAGGCCACAAGCTCTAAATAAGATGTGACTCTGTCAGAGAATTCAAGCAATCTTACAGCAAGTCATTTGAATTCTTGGAATGATACAGCAGACAGCTTTAGACACATTCATAGCAGTTGACTTTACTGAGTGTTATCCAAATATATTTGGCCTCTTGCATGACCATTTCTCTGGACTTTGAAGCTAACCTGTGATTCTGTGCAGCATATTTACAATGTGAGAGGTTGATAAGGAACAGCTTTCTTAATTTATATTAATTATTGGTGGCTTTGCTTTGAACCTGAAATGTTAAAAAAGAGAGAAAGAGAAAGAAAATAGACAAGATTAGTATAAACTTTTTATGGATAACACAGTGGAAATCCCTGATGGCACAAGAGAATGTAATAGAATATTTAGATTCAGGGTATGGGAAAATATTTCTGTGAATGCCTCGGTTAAAATAGCTCCTGGTGTTTGTTACTAAAATGGAATATGAAGAGAACTTCATGAAGAATCATGTCATCCCTCCTTCATTGCCAAAACTACATTCTATTCACATTATAGGATATGAGCGCTATGTGAGTGTTACAATAAATCTTACAATCAAAACTCAGAGGAAAATGTAATAGAATGTCCAACAACTGAACTAGATGGAAGATGAATTTGATAACAGCATACACTGGATTTTCTTTAGTCTGATTCTTTAGAAATTGAATTTCTAGAGAATATTAGGACCCAGAAAGAAGGGTGGCCATCCGTTCGCGTTGCTGTAAAGGAATACCAGAGACTGGGTAATTTGTAAAGAAAAGAGGTTTATTTGGCTCATGATCCTGAGGTCTGGAAAAGTTCAAGACTGGGCACCTGTTGAGGGCCTCAGGCAGCTTCCACTCATCGCAGAAGGTGAAGAGGAGCCGGTATGTGCCGAGATCACGTGGTTCGAGGGACGAACTGAGACAAGGGAAGGAGGTGACAGACTCTTTTTAACAACCAGCTCTCCCAGGAACTAATAGAGCAAGAACTCATTACCAAGAGGAGGGCACCACGCCATGCGGGAGGGATCCGCCCCCGTGACCGAAACATCTCCCGTTAGGCCCCACCTCTAACACTGGGGGTCAAATTTCAACATGAGATTTGGAGGGGACAAACATTGAAACTGCAGCAAAGAGTAGCCATTATCTTTCAAATAAATTTTAATGTCAGGAATTTATTTCTCCATAGCTTCAGCACTAGCCTCACAACATCTTATTTTATAAAAAGGACGTTTATGCATTCAAGGTAGCAGTTCTCTCCTTCTCTGCTTTTCAACTGAAGCCCCAGGGAGTACACAATGCCAGTCCCACAGATAAGAAGGCTTCCAAGGTCCTTCCCACCAGGTTAATGTATCAGCTTTGGGTGGGCTAGTTCTGCATCCTCCTTCTGGAGTGAAATCCTGCTCCTCACCTCCGCCAGCCCCGCAGTGACCTTTTCGTAACCAGGTTCTTTCCACCTTTACTTATCTCTAGTCCCAAGCCCATTACGCTTGCTCCCTACCCATCGTTGTCCAGCTCATGCTTGTGTCTCTCCAGCTCTCCGTCATCATCACTGCTGTCTCTCAAGTTTCTGACCTTGACCTCCTACTTCTGCCCAGCCTTCCCTTTCCCTGACTCTCTCACTCCCACTGACCCTTTGAAGGGCTTAGGATTATGACCTCCCATCTCCTCGTTCTTCTCTGTGCTCCGTTGTCTTCTTTTAAGACCGTAGTATTGATGTACCCTCCACCGTTAGTGTTATTTTCCTCTCATCCCTGCCGGCCGTGCTCTTGGCCAGTCTTAGAATCTTTGTTCCTTCTGATTTTACGTTCATAATTTATAATCCCATCTCGGATATCTGATATATTTCAGTAATGCATGTGACATCAACCTAGACTCTTCCACACCTCGACCATCATTTACCTGCCTGACCAGGCCAACCCAGGGTACCCCACTGCCTGTATTTTGCTTTCCCTAGACCAATATTTCTCAACTTTTGACATCTTCATTATTACCCCCCACCCCATTAGGACTCTTTTTAGATATTTTGTCTAAATGTGCTGTCCTCGATTAAATACTCAAGGATAAGATTTGTTAGGGAGAGTTGAGCTTTGGGAGACCACAAACCATTGTAATGACTAAGATTATTTGTCACCACCACCACCCCAAAAAGCAATTTTCAATTCTGTGGAGAATGTGTGTGTTAGCCTGGACCTTCATCCAATTTGTCAAGTGCTGGAGGAGAAAAACACAAATCTGTGTTGGATGGGATCCTTACAAAACTCTGAAGAGAGCATCTTGGAAAAAACAAATCAGGATCAGCAGTAAGAGCTGTTGAAGATTCATCCCATGTGGTTTTACTTATTTATTCTTTTTTATTTCAGCATATTATGTGGGTACAAATGTTTAGGTTACACATATTGCCTTTGCCCCACCCAAGTCAGAGCTTCAAGTGTGTTGATCCCCTGGACGGTGCACACCACACGCATTAGGTGTGAATATACCCATCCCCTGCTTCCCTCTCCCACCTGCTTGACACCCAGTGAAGGTTATTACTATATGTGCACCTAAGTGTTGATCAGTTAATACCGATTTGATGGTGAGTACATGTGGTGCTTGTTTTTCCATTCTTGTGATACTTCACTTAGTAGAATGGGTTCTAGCTCTATCCAGGATAATACAAGAGGTGCTAGATCACCATTGTTTCTTATAGCTGAATAGTACTCCATGGTATACATATACCACATTTTATTAACCCACTCATGTATTGATGGGCACTTGGGTAGTTTCCACATCTTTGCAATTGTGAATTGTGGTGCTGTAAACATTCGAGTGCAGATGTCTTTTTTATAGAATGTCTTTATACTACCTCCTGTTACGCTAATGCATGAATCCTTTGTGCCCCTCCTCAGTGCCTGTACACACACCCGGAAGATGACATCATCCCTTACTTTTATTAAGGACATTCAAGTCATTCAAGGTGAATTATTACAGCTTCCCTTCTTCCTACCTCAAAATCTCCTGCAGACTCCCTCTTCTTTGACTCTCCTATGGGAGGAAGAATTATCTTGCCTCCTTCATGAAGCCAGTGTTTACACCTGTGTTTGTGTTTTTTTTAATTGAGGCCTAACTAACATGAAATAAAATGCACAGATCTTAAGTGCTCAGTGCAGTATCTTAACAATTTCATACACTCTTGTAATTACCCCCAAAAGAACAGAGAATTTGCATCATACCAGAAAGACCCCCTCATATCTCTTTTCAGTAAATATCCGCCTCCCGCGAGGCAATCACTGTTCTGATTTTTCACCATAAATTAGTTTGGCCTAGAACTTCATTTAAAGGTGATTGTTTAATATGTACTTTTTTTGCATCTGGATATTTTTGTTTAGCATAATTTTTTGAGTCTTATCCATTTCGTTACATACTATGTTTTTTATTGCTAAGTAGTATTTTGTTATATTAATATGCTATAATTTGTTTATTCATTTTCCTGTGGGTGGATGCTTGGTTTGTTTACAGGTTTGGGTTATTATGAATAAGGCTGTTGTCAATATTTATGTTTCAATCTTTGTGTGTCTGTTTTTCTTGGGTAAATATATAGGAATAGAATTGTGGGTAAATGTTTCCTTAATGTTTTAGGAAGTTACCAGACAGTTCTCCAAATTGTACCATTTTTCACTCCATCAGCATTGGCAAGAGATCCATTCGTTCCACATCCTTGTTAACATTTGGTGTTGTTAGTTTTTTTTATTTCAGCCATCAGTAGTCATTAGTGTAAAATCCACATGTGGTCTTGGTTCTGTTTCTCTGTCTTGTGTCTTCGAATTCTTGTCATTCCACAACTTCAGCGTACCCCAGACTCCCCTGGGGAATCGTTCTCTGTTGAGGCACTCCCTCAAGTTGTTTCTCCTGCCTAACTCCTTCCTTTGATCAAATTGGCAAGAAGAGTGATGAGCGCCTGGTGTTTCTCCTTCCCACGCCGCCTCTCCTACAGCTCTCTGCCGCGTACAGCTGCTCTCTCAGCCCTTAGTCCCTTAATTTCTCTGAAATAAATAATATGATACCGTTGACCCTCACCTGCTTTCGAAGCTATTTCATTGCTCTTATCATAGTACATCACTGACCTTTTCTGGATCCAGTGTCTAGTCGTCTTCCACTGTCCCTGTACATTGAGGGCCACCTGAGAAATTCATTGAATTGTATACACATGTAGCGTCCAAACTTCTTAGCATTCAGAACTTTCCATAATCTTGCCACTTTCCTCCTCATTTTCCACTGCTCCCAAGCAGTGTGAACCCCTATCCCAGCCAGACTGACCACTTGCCAGTGTATGGGAAATACTAACCTGCCAAACTACATTTGAGAAAATGTTACCAAGGTTTTAAATTGAGAACTTTTCTAGTTCTTTCAAGATGTGGTTTCATTTCTGCTTTATCATCTTGTAGTCAGTATCTGTCCAAAACTGAATAATCCAGGAGATGATGAGAATGTTTACCTACTTCCCCAAGATTTGGCAGTTATTTGTGTATAAACAGATTGCTAATTGTTAAAATATTTCTGTCAGTATCTCCCCCCCAGTACAACTCTACTCATCCATACTGTGATTACTAATGAGTTGAGCTTGAGTTGTTTGAAATCTATCATGTGGTTTGCAAGGAAAGTACCCTTTCCCCAGTCTTTCCTTTTGCTGTGACGGCTGCAGTAAACACTGCTGAGGCCAGGGGACAGACCTACCCAGGAAGTACTGTGGGTGGGAGCAAGGTTTGAGGAATCCTCTGGTTTTATTTACATTCTCTTGAAGGAATTGGAATGTCATCATTTTCTTTCCTACCATAAATATTTCTAACAGAGGATAATTAAGGGGCCAGACTGTTTTGTAAAGTACAAGAGTCTTCAGTAGTTTCCCCTGAACCAGTATTTTCCTAATCCTTTCACCCCTATAAGCTTTCCTGGATTCATTTGTAGTCTAGTTCCCTTAAGTTCCTGTGCTGGGGAATGACCTGGAATGATTCAAGATATAGATGCAAGAGGAATAATTTTTTTTTTTTAGACATGGGGTCTCACTATGTTGCCCAAGCCGGAGTGCAGTGGCTATTCACAGGCATGATCATAGTGCACCACAGCCTTGAATTCCTGGGCTCAAGCGATCCTCCCACCTCAGCCTCCCGAGTAGCTGGGACTACAGTTCAGTGAAAAAATAAGAGAAATGTGTGTAATCATTAGAACTTTCTGTCTGCACACATCGTCTTACTTTAGGGTACCAAGCATCTCAACTTTTTATGTTAAACTCAGTAGATCAACTTTGCCCAGACACAGAAGCTAAATTTGGTATGTAGGTTATTAGAGATGACCGAAAGGCTTTCAAATCTAAAAATGCTCTATGTAGGCCAGGAACAAAAACAGAAGGGACAGAACGAGAAATATGCATGCTTTCCTTGTTACCCTGGCCCACCCCTGCCTGTGACCCTCAAGGTCTGTCCCAGGAAGCACCGTGGGGAGGCAAAGCTGGCCTTCAAGGCTCCTTCCCTACTTGGTGTCTCCTCAGCAATTGTGCCAGCCTCCCCTCCAGTTGTACCTTCCTCGAGCAGAGCCTGGTCTCCCTGCCTGGTTCTCGCATGCTGTGCCACGTGTCTGCCGGGCAGCCTTGCAGGGCTCTCTGCACGCGCCCTCCCGGCCACCCTCTCCTTCAAGTGAAAGGAACAACAGCCACTGACACTTGAAGGGCGGTTGGCACAGCACCTCCTCGTGTCTCACGAGGCTGTCCACTCGCGGTGGTTAGAGGACAGGCCCCGTCACTCTCCTGTGACAGACAGGGAGTCCGGCTAGGAGAAGGCCTTGTGCCAGGAAGCTGCAAAGCACACAGTCTGAAGCCAGAGCCTTCTGTCGCGCCACGCTGCGGCCACACTGGCCCCTGTGCGCTCTCCTCAGGTCCAGCCGCAGGGAGAGCTTAGCGAGTTTGCAGCCCAGCTGTGCCGCACATTAGTGCGTGACCTTGGGAAAGCGGTTTTATCTTGCAGTGCCTCCAACTGCTCATGTATAAAGTGGAGGTAATACTAGAAACTACGTCTTTCAAGAGTACTCAGTACAGGAATACATGTTAAGTCCTTAAGATAAGACCTAGTACCCACTAAAGATGAAGTAGTTTTTAGCTATTAAATATTATTATTATTATTAGCCCAGGGACGTAATTTCTTCCAATTTGAAGCTCTGGTTCTTGGTGTAAAGCTAATAATGAGTGAGAAGTAGATAATGCATTTTCTGCATTGAACAGCTTGAGACAGTTTCAACCTTTCTGAGACAAGAGATGGGGACAAGTGATCCTGTAGAGCTCTCTAGTTGCAAGAATCTGTGGTTTTAACTATGACTGCAGGTTTTTAGTCTCTTAACTGAATGTAAATAAAAGAAATGTAAATAAAAGAAACCAGAGAAGAACTTGAAAGTCCCCTTTCTCTCCAGAGACAGTGCTTACATTGTAACAGCGTCCTGCCTTTGCTGGGAAATCCATCACTGAGGCTTCTCGGGGAAATTCCAGTGGGGAATCTGGCTGGAGAGTAGGGAAGGAGCAAGTGGAGCTAACATTTATTGCATCTCCCTGTGTGCCAGACACTCTGCTAAGCACACCACCTGTGCTCATTTATTCCTCCCTTCCAGGAGCCCAGAGAGGCAGAGGTTAAGAAGGTTAATAAGCACATTTCACTTTGGCCACTGAGGCTCCTAGACGTGAAGCATCAAACCCATCATTCAGCTGGTGAGGGTAGAGCCGGATGTAAACAGCCATCAGCCTGAGCCTAAAACCAGGGTCATGCATTAAACTGCATCCTGAAAGCGTCCCTTTAGCTATGGGGTAAATGGCTAGATCAAGATATTCTCAGCTGCCTTCTCTTCCAGGTCCCAACCTGGGGGCATTGTTTTATGTTTTCCCTCAATCCTGAGGGGCCTTAGCATATGTATTTGCATGCGCTTTGAAGTGACTGCTGCCTTGGGACTAGTTTCCCCTCAGCCTGCCTCATGCACTCAGGGCACAGAGCTCGCTGGGCATGTGCAGGAGCAAGGCTCAGGGGGGCAGGCGACCTGCTGGGTGCAGAGCAGTGACCTCACCAAGCTGTGATGAAGACATCTAGAGCTGTTCCAGAGAAGTGAAAGAGAGGGCTTGAGGGCTAACATTTCCTAGGACCTACTGAATCCCAGCCCCTGCACAAGATCTTTATGTGAGCTGCATCTCCACTTCTGCTGCTGTATGGCTAGACAGGGTCAGAACTTTCCATCTTTCCATTCCTCAGTTTCTGGCTGGGGGCTAAGGTTGGGGAGGGGACAAGTGATATACTCTTTGAATTGTAACTATGAATACAATTTTAAATGAAAAAAATTATTTTTTTTTATTCTTTACCACCACATGATATGAATCCATATCCTCCAGACTGTTGTGTGTGTGGCTCCTATAAAAAGCCAAACAGAAAAATTAGGATGAACCCCAGTCTACCAGATGCTGTATTTCCATTGTATTTCCCAGATGTGTTCAGTAAACTTGAACCTAAAGGAAGCTACAGAGTATAATCCAATTTTCTTTTCTTTCCATAGAGGAAGATAGTAGAGCCATAGAAAAATGTGTGCTCTGGAAAGGAATGATCATCTCAGCCAGATGTTTACAATTTGACTTTCACAATTCAGTTTTTTAGAAGAGCTGGTAAAATCTGTCTCCTTCCTCCCTCAAAAAAAAAAAAAATCATGATCTTTTTCATTTGTGAGAGGCATTATTTTTGGATCCAACAACAACAAACACCTCAACAAAGAAGTAGTAATTAAGAGGGCTGCCTAGCATTCCAAGTTCACACTGTGGTTGATGAGAAATGTTACTGCTGCCAACTGGATCACCAAATCCATTTATTGCTGTTACTGGCATTTCCTAAATTCTCCCTCAAATGTCAATACTCTTCCAAAGCAAGCATCTGCTTTCAGTTTAAATGAATGTGTCATAAGATTTTAGACAGGAATCCAGAAAGTTTTCTAAATTGACAAATTTAACCAGTCCTTAATTACTGAAAGAAAATGTGGTGAAACCTTATTTGCTTTTGCTGAGTATCTGTCATTGAGACAGAGCCAGGAGAGTGAGATGGTGCGAATATTTTTACTTAACACACAGGAAAAACGGTCCCACTGCTGTAGAACCAAAATTCCCTATGAAACTACAAGTGTTTAATGGCAAAATTTGTACATGTTGAACAAGATCTAATTTCTACTTAATATTTCTCTTATGAAATCAATGATGAAGATGTTACTGGTCCCAGGAACCCATCCTCAGGCATTCCAGCCTTTTGTAAGTTCCTGAGGGAAACTTAAGAGAGTGGAGTTTTGCTGCAAAATATTAGGGGATTTTTATTTATGTTATGATGATTATACGGATAATACAGGAGCCAAGACATGGACCCCCAGTGGAGGACATTGACAATAGAGCTCCTATGAGAGAGAAAACTGCCTCTTCCAATCGAAGTATTTCCGAATGTCCCACTCTACCCGGCCCCCTCTGGTCTCCTCACATTATGTAGCATCCGGAAGTATCTCTTATGGGCCAAATTAACCAGCCAGTGCCATCTTTCTTTTTGGCTCAGATTGTCCCAGGGAAGTCGTCTTTCTCCTTCTTTTAGCTTTCGGCATCCTGTTACATTGGCCGCCTACCTGAAGAGGCTAATGTAAATCCAGTGTGCAAACCAGGACAGGGTTTCTTTTTTTTTCTTTCTTTCTTTTTTTTATTTCAGAATATTATGGGGGTATAAATGTTTAGGTGACATATATTGCCTTTGCACCACCCGAATCAGAGCTACAAGCGTGCCCATGCCCCAGACAGTGCATACCGGACAGAGTTTCTTAAAGCATGGGCTAAAGGCCACCCTCAACAGAATCCCCTGAGAGGCTGATGCATCTTGGTGATCCACTCAGTAAGTCCTGGGATTCTGCATTTTATCAAACACCTGAGGAATTTTAAGCACTAAAATTTCAGAAGTATTGATCCAAGGGAGAAGTGGAGACAAAATATTTTAGGTCACAGAGCATTTTCAGTCACCAACCAGTGACTGTATTTAGCAGATAAGGAAATTCTGGGTGATGAGGGACAATAATATTGCCTGATTCTGGAGCAGATTTACCCTTACCTGCGTTTCTCACCTAACCAGGGATCTCTGAATTCCATCAGTGCCAGTTGAAGCACCTCACAAAAGCTCTGAGAGTGCTTAGTGTTCTTGGTGTCACGTGAGTTTCCAAAGGGATTCAGAGTGTTTCTTTCTGTTACTCCAAACTCAAAGTGTGTCTATGGCTGATTGGATGGGGTATGTACTGGTGTCTGATTTTATCTATTTGTTCCTCAGTTAATGGACTGATAACATAGGTCTTTTCTATAGAATTCAGAGAAACAACTGTGGACTTCGTCAGTTCAGAGCAAAGGGTTATTTTAATATTTTTACACTTCTGAATTTACCTGTCAACTCCATTTAAATAAAGGATAACAGGATAGGTCTATTAGGTCATTAAGTATGAAATGTCTGATTTCCTTAAATACTAGGTTTGACAGTTGTTATCTCTGACATTTCACTTTGACACTTCTTGTTTTATTTTTATTATGAAGGTATATTCTCATTCTTTCAAACACACGGTTTGGCTTGTGATTATATATCAATTTTTTTTTAGAGTAATTTTTGTGAAAGCATGGATAAGTCAAAAATTTGTGTTATTTTTAAATATGAGTTCCGTCATGGAACCAATGCACTGCAGACAGCTCAAAATATCAACCAAGTATTTGGGAAGGATGTGGCTAATGAACACACCGTACGTCAATGGTTTGAGAAGTTCTGTTCTGGTGATTTTAATCTTGAAAATGAGCCACATGGGTGACCTGAGACCAAAGTGGATAATGATGAGCTGAAAGCTATAGTGGAAGTGAATCCATCTCAACCTACGCATGAATTAGCAGCAAGGTTTGATGTTACTATTCCAACAATATTGGACAATTTGAAACAAATAGGCAGGGTAAAGAAGCTGGGTAGATGGGCACCGCATGAATTAAATGAGCGTCAGAAGAGAAATCGTCTGGAAGCTTGTCTTTCTTTGCTGTCACGGCATAAAGGCGAACCATTTCTACACGGTATTGCTATGTGTGATGAAAAATGGATTCTTTTTGACAATTGCAAGCACTCGGCACAATGGTTGGATAAAGACAAAGTGCCAAAATACAGTCCAAAACCAAATATTCATCAAAAAAAAAAGGCTAACGGTGTGTGTTTGGTGGACCAGTACTGGTATTATCCACTACAGCTTCATGAAACCTAGTCAGCCAATTACAGCAGATGTCTACTGCAGCCAACTGGATGAAACGATGAGGATGCTTGCGATTGAGTGACAGAGATTAGTCAGTAGAGACAATGCTGCTCAAACTGTAGAGGCTGGACTTGGAAACTCTCTGTCCTGCACCGTATTCACCAGATCTTGCACCAACTGACTACCACTTTCTCCGGGCTTTGGGTCACTTCTTGCAAGGAAAAATATTCAATTCTCAACAAGCTGTGGAAAATCGCCTTTCCTCACTCTCCAGGCTTCTTCGCTGCTGGCATAAATGAGCTACCATTAAGATGATGAAGCTGTCCGATAGTTTAGGCACATATTTTGATTAATTGTACTGCTTCTTGTTTAAGATATAATAAACTAAACTTTCGATTCGAAATCGGACATTTCATATTTAAGGACCTAATACATACATGAGGCTTACATCAATAATGGCACGAACTCATTGGGCACGAATTACTTATGACAGAGCCAAAATGAATGCATTAGGAAATTTTAATACAGTCCAACACTGGCCCAGAGGTGATCTGCACAATTAGAGTACATAGATACTTCTGATTTTTAAGAAATTTTAGAATATTTATTTGAAATTGTCTGCCTCTCTTGTTATGACCCGCCCCCTTCTTACATGGAAATAACTGCTTAAACCTTTCTTTTCTAAGAAGCTTTTCTGGCTTGGCTGAGAAAGCAGTTCAGAATTGCTCCTGGTTTCCTCTGGCCTAAATATTCACTCTTAGCAGTCACCCCACAAAATGCAAATCTCCCCTTTTCCCTGGCCCTAATGGCAGCTGAGTGGATTCTGAACTATTGGTCTGCCATTTAGGGCTCCTCGGCTCAATGTGTGCCTTAGAATGAGGCTTCCAGGAGTAAAGACTGTGGTTGTTCCTGGTGTTATTTTTGTTTAATACAATGCTATTAATTTAGGTATGATTATTTATTGTATAAAAAAATCTATTGTGGTATCAGATGCTAAGAAAAATCACTCTGATGTCTAACAATTTTTTGTGAATAGTTTAAAATGTGGAAGGATATTACTTATGAGAGAATTTCAGAAATGCCACATTCTCCTTGATTTTAATAATTAAAAAAAAGGCAGGTGATTTTAGAAACATTAAATGAACTAATAAAAGGCCAGGTGTGGTGCCTCACACCTATAATCCTAGTATTTTGGGAGGCCAAGGCAGGAGGATAACTTGAGCCCAGGAGTTTGGGACCAGCCTGAGCAGTAATGAGACCCCCACCTCTACAAAAAATAGGAAAATTAGCCAGGCACAGTGGCACACACACCTGTAGTCCCAGCTACTCGGGAGGCTGAGGGAGGAGGATCGCTTGAGCCCAGGAGTTTAAGGTTGCAGTGAGCTCTGACGATGCCACTGCACTCTAGCCCTGGCAAAGAGTGAGACCCTGTTTAAAAAAAAAAAGGTAATAAAAGCCAAAACATATCTAATACCTATCATGTGCCTGAGACACATGGAGGTCAGATAATTTGCCTAAGGAAACATAGCTAGTAAATGCTAGAGATAGAGTCAGAACCCAGTCCTTCTGATTTTGCAGTCTGTGCTTTTAACTAGTATATAGCATTAAGGTAGATAAGCTGTTTAGCAGGGCTTGGTAAGTAATAAGTTTTCATAAACAAACACTCATAATTTTCTTATGATTTTAAGTTAGGCTTGGGATGATCTGCCTTCCTTAGGATTACTTCTATAATACTTAAAGGTCTGTAGAAACAAAGATATAAAATGGGTAATTATATTGTCACCCTCTATCAAATTTTATTAGCATATTAGGAAACTTATTTAAGGAGATTTACAAAAATCTAGAAATAAAATAGTAAAACTATGTTTTTTTAAAAAATCACTGTAGCAATTATTGAATTTCTACTTTGCGCAGATCACTGTTCTAGTCCCTGGAATTAAAAAAAAAAAGTAAGATCAATAAGATATGGGTCCTGCCTGCGAAGGAACTTAAAACCTCGTAATGATCAATGATCACAGAGTGCTTAACATTTAAGCGAGAGAATGCAGAAATGCCACATGTGGCCTCCATGGAATGGTCTAAATTTGAAGTTCTAAAATAGAATCCTAGTGTTAAACTAGCTGTGTAAGGGAGGGAGGGAGGATGAATCACTTGAGCTCTCTAAATGTTAGTTTTTGATTTTTGTTGGAGTGGTGATCGTTGATATTATTGTCTAAATCTTTAAAATTCAGGTAATTATGCCAAATATATGCTTACTGATAATTAAAATAGATCACCATGGTCCTTGGAAGAGAGTAAATTTTCAGGGAACAACAATTGTGAAATACGCAGCTTAAAAAAATGTGTCTGGGCCGGGCGCGGTGGCTCATGCCTGTAATCCTAGCTCTCTGGGAGGCCGAGGCGGCGGATTGTTTGAGCTCAGGAGTTCGAGGTCAGCCTGAGCAAGAGCAAGAGCCCATCTCTACTAAAAATAAAAAGAAATTAATTGGACAACTAAAAATATATAGAAAAAATTAGCTGGGCATGGTGGCACATGTCTGTAGTCCCAGCTACTCGGGAGGCTGAGGCAGAAGGATCGCTTGAGCCCAGGAGTTTGAGGTTGCTGTGAGCTAGGCTGACGCCATGGCACTCTAGCCCAGGCAACAGAGTGAGACTCTGTCTTAAAAAAAACAATGTGTCTGCATGTCACGTTCAGGGTAGACAGACCTTCACTCTCCTGCCAGAGGCAGCAGTGAGTGCCTCCCACATGCTGTGCCAGGGCCTTAGAGGAGAAAATTACAGCAGCCAGAACTGGGCTTCTAGACAGTGATTCCCTATCACCTTTTTTTTCTTGGGGAGATATAAAAAGAAAACTGAAATATAAGAAAGATG